>JABMCL010000212.1:477500-479102 GCA_018857735.1 Alviniconcha marisindica | reverse complement strand
AACACGCGAACGCTCCTGTCAATGTAAAGGCCACTCGATCCTTGAGAACAGGACCCGTTCCGCTGACAAACACGCGAACGCTCCTGTCAATGTAAAGGCCACTCGAACCTTGAGAACAGGACCCGTTCCGCTGACAAACACGCGAACGCTCCTGTCAATGTAAAGGCCACTCGATCCTTGAGAACAGGACCCGTTCCGCTGACAAACACGCGAACGCTCCTGTCAATGTAAAGGCCACTCGATCCTTGAGAACAGGACCCGTTCCGCTGACAAACACGCGAACGCTCCTGTCAATGTAAAGGCCACTCGAACCTTGAGAACAGGAACCGTTCCGCTGACAAACACGCGGTAACGCGATACGTTTCACTTTCACCACAAATCGCTTTTGTTAGGTCTCTGCTTTCGCCTCACTGCTAAACCGTGCCTGCTCGCAATGGAGGCGGACCTTTCGGGCCAAGTGGACTTTTCCTGTCACAAGTCACATTTGAAAACCCACCGAAAGAGTTCCTATGTCCCCCCCCCCCCCCCCCCCCCCCCCCCCCCCCCCCCCCCCCCCCCCCCCCCCCCACCTTCCCCATCCCCACCAACCCCCCAGCTCCCTCCAGCGAAGGGGTTCAGTGACGCCTCGCCAGCACACACATCATCGGAGTTCAGAGTTTAATTGCTAGTCCCACACTACCTAGGTATGCGTGTGTAAAACTAGACTGGAGTGGTGGGGGGGGGGGGGGGGGGGGGGGGGCGGGGGGCGGGCGGTGTAGGGTTCCCATTCAATAAGTGTGTGCTTTACACTTTAACACGCGATTCAAGTGGCACGCGAAGGCGTAGTCTGGCTTTAATCCTTCTTCATTTTTGTTCTCTTTGTGTTTTGTATTTCAGGCCTACTTGCTACTTCCTGTTCAGGAGAGCTTAAAGGGAACCCCAAGCGAGGAATCACCACAAGGCCCTATCGACAGAAATGGAACCCCAAAAGTACACTGCAACTCACATCAGTCTTTCAGTCAGATCCAAACGCACCTTGTGTTAGAACGCTAGCGGTCATTCTTCTTTCTTTCATTCTTTCTTTCTTTCTTTTTCTCTCAATCTTTCAGTCAGTTTCAGGTCTGGTGAGTTAAAAATCAGTGTTTGAAAATCACGAAAACAGACGTGAGCGCTGCCATTTTGTGTTTGGAAGGCTGTGTCTGCAACGTCATCAACCAGGTCGGCCGGCATGTGTAGCAGATGTGTCAAGTGCGTCACGAACCGACTTCTGTGTGCTCTTCGTTGGTAAATAAAAATGGGGGCTATAAGACCCAATGGACCCAATAAGGCTACGCCCTAAGAAGATCAAATTCGTCGCAAAAAAAGAAAGAAAAAAAAAGTAAAAGATAAAAGCGCTTCTGCTGCCTAATAGAACAAAACATAATATTAAAAATAAATAAAAGAGAAATACTTGCTCATTTTGGACGTTTTCACTGCAACTCGGGCCTTCGCCTCGGCGTCCCCTTTAATTTGTCCGGGTGGTCTTCGCAGCTAGAGGCGACGCGGTCTTTTACAGAGCTAGAAACGATGCAACCCGTCGCGATCCCGGCCCAGTACAGTGACGTAATTGTGACTTTCGGCTTT
>JABMCL010000212.1:465000-472500 GCA_018857735.1 Alviniconcha marisindica | reverse complement strand
GCAAAAAGATCACATACGCACGTCAAAGATCCTGTGGTCCATGTCAGAGTTCGGTGGATTATGGAAACACCAAAATAACCCAGCGTGCGCTAAACGGCGTCAGAGCCTTCACAGTGTTGAAGTTTAACACTATACGAAAGAAGAAGAAGAAGAAGAAGTTTAACACTATACGGAAGAAGAAGAAGTTTAACACTATACGGAAGAAGAAGAAGAAGAAGAAGAAGAAGTTTAACACTATACGGAAGAAGAAGAAGAAGAAGAGTTTAACACTATACGGAAGAAGAAGAAGAAGAAGTTTAACACTATACGGAAAAGAAGAAGAAGTTTAACACTATACGGAAGAAGAAGAAGAAGAAATTTAACACTATACGGAAGAAGAAGAAGAAAGAGAAGAAGAAGAAGAAGTTTAACACTATACGGAAGAAGAAGAAGAAGAAATTTAACACTATACGGAAGAAGAAGAAGAAGAAGTTTAACACTATACGGAAGAAGAAGAAGAAGAAGAAGAAGTTTAACACTATACGGAAGAAGAAGAAGAAGAAGAAGAAGTTTAACACTATACGGAAGAAGAAGAAAAGAAGAGAAGAAGAAGTTTAACACTATACGGAAGAAGAAGAAGAAGAAGAAGAAGAAGAAGAAGTTTAACACTATACGGAAGAAGAAGAAGAAGAAGAAGAAGAAGAAGAGAAGAAGAAGAAAGATTTAACACTATACGGAAGAAGAAGAAGAAGAAGAAGAAGTTTAACACTATACGGAAGAAGAAGAAGAATGAAGAAGAAGAAGAAGAAGAATTTAACACTATACGAAGAAGAAGAAGAAGAAGAAGAAGAAGAAGAAGAAGAAGAAGAAGAAGAAGTTTAACACTATACGGAAGAAGAAGAAGAAGTTTAACACTATACGGAAGAAGAAGAAGAAGAATGAGAAGAAGAAGAGTTTAACACTATACGGAAGAAGAAGAAGAAGAAGAAGAAGAAGAAGAAGAAGAAGAAGAAGTTTAACACTATACGGAAGAAGAAGAAGAAGAAGAAGTTTAACACTATACGGAAGAAGAAGAAGAAGAAGAAGTTTAACACTATACGGAAGAAGAAGAAGAAGAAGACACTGGTTCGGCCTATGTGGCTGACTGGGCTCAAAGCAGCAACTAACTCCACCAACTGGTTCGGCCAACAGCCAGTGAAGATGAAGTATCGGAAGTCAGCGTCGCCTTGTCCTGACGGCCCTGTCTGTCGCTGACGGGTGCCGATCGCAGACTGTGAGCTACCATTGGATCCAGGGGTCGATAGGGAAGAACATCTGTAACGCCATAGACGTGCTGGTCATGAGGACAAGCGTCACCAAACAGCAGTGAGCGTTTGTTGCTTCAGTCACGTGACTGGAGGATGTACCTCTGATGGAGTTTATGTACCTTGTATTTCACTCGAATACCAGGTGGGAGTTACCGTGTGTGTGTGTGTGTGTGTGTGTGTGTGTGTGTGTGTGTGTGTGTGTGTGTGTGTGTGTGTGTGTGTGTGCATGTGCGTGTGTATGTTGTGTGCTGTGCGTGCGTGTGTGCGATGTGTGTGTGTGTGTGTGGTGCGTGGTGTGCGTGTGTGTGGTGTGTGTGTGTGGTGGTGGTGTGTGTGTGTGCGTGTGTGTTGTGTGTGTGTGTGGTGTGTGTGTGTGTGTGTGTGCTGTGTGTGTGTGTGTGGGTTGTGTGTGTGTGTGTGTGTGTGTGTGTGTGTGTGTGTGTGTGTGTGTGTGTGTGTGTGTGTGTTTGCGCGCGCGCCCATAACCTGTCACTAAGCCATGACCTGACTCACCCGGCCCACACAAAACCGCGAAGCTGAGCCATTGAAACGAACATGCACTGCACACAAATGACACCGGAGATCAGAGCACATACACAGCAGGCTCGGCACGGCCAGACCACAGGGTATGACCAATAACTGTACCCGTGTTCAAACCAGACCCACGACCATAAAGTGGATACTCGCGTCTGAAGCTATATATGTCACGTATAGGCTTCGGCCGGGGAAAATCAAAAGTGTTGAGGAGCTTGAGACATCACACGCGGGAACAAATCCCGCCACGCTATCAAACACCACCGGTCATCAACTGCCTCCATATGAAAATCAACAGACAAGGGAGTTCGTGACAGAGCTCAGGAGCTGTGTGAAAAGTCGAGGTAGGCCGTCCTGGGCTCCCCGTCCCTAAATAGTCCTTACTCATCTCTAACTTGAGTTCGTGTGACGTATCCCTAGCGTTAAGATGACGATGATGTAGAGCTTCATGTCTTCGGATGTCGGCTGGCATATTAGGGAGAAACTGTGACCAATGCCTAAGCATGGTTCAATGTTGTGTGTGTAGTCCTTATTCATCTCTAACTTGAGTTCGTGTGACGTATCCCTAGCGTTAAGATGACGATGATGTAGAGCTTCATGTCTTCGGATGTCGGCTGGCATATTAGGGAGAAACTGTGACCAGTGCCTAAGCATGGTTCAATGTTGTGTGTGTAGTCCTTATTCATCTCTAACTTGAGTTCGTGTGACGTATCCCTAGCGTTAAGATGACGATGATGTAGAGCTTCATGTCTTCGGATGTCGGCTGGCATATTAGGGAGAAACTGTGACCAATGCCTAAGCATGGTTCAATGTTGTGTGTGTAGTCCTTATTCATCTCTAACTTGAGTTCGTGTGACGTATCCCTAGCGTTAAGATGACGATGATGTAGAGCTTCATGTCTTCGGATGTCGGCTGGCATATTAGGTAAAAGAAACTGGGGGACCAATTTTTTTGGCCTAAGCGAAATCGGTTACACATGTAAGCATGGTTCAGTGTTGCTTTACGTCCGCAGAAACCGTAAGGCTCATTAGGACGGAAATCCCAGGACGGCCACCTACACTTGCACACAGCTCCTGAACTCTGAGTCTGACTCTAGCGTTGATTAACTCCCTTGTTTCTTGGTTCCGCACAAGCTCCCAAGACCTCGTTCTGTTTGAGACTGCCTCCATCATGCGGAGGAAACGGGAGGGAAGGGGGGAGCTTAACGACGAGGCATGACAAACGACGACAGCCACCGACAAACTGACCACCGCCTGGACTGTCCGTTTTCAGGGCAGAGTCGACGAATCTTTCCAAAAGTTCCCACGCTCGGCGCGGTTCTGCTCATCAACACGGTATTTCAGTTCTACACAAGCTTGACCTGCACCGGAACCAAACTACGCTGAGTCTAAGGTTCGCGTGGCACACAAACGACCACGCAGAAAGAAAAAACACACAAACAGATACCACCCCAAAACAACAGAGCATCCCAGTTTCTCTCATTAGACAACGACCCATTAGTCTGAACTTGACAGTGGCGTTTTTCTAACACTACACAAACGACCCAACACCAGTTTTTCTCACTAAGTCAACGTCCCCCCACCGCCACCCCCTCTTCTTTCATGCCCTACAGATTCTCCCCCCCCCCCCTCTCTCCACGCAACCGAGAGAGAGAGAGAGAGAGATAGAGAGAGTGAGAGACAGAGACAAGACAGACAGACAGGCAGACAGGTAGACAGGTAGAGAGAGAGAGAGAGAGAGAGAGAGAGAGAGAGAGAGAGAGAGAGAGAGAGAGAGAGAGGAGAGAGAGAGAGTGAGTGAGTGAGTGAGTGAGAGAGAGAAACATACACACAGGCACACATACACACGCCCGCGCACGCACGCACACACACACACACACACACACACACACACACACACACACACACACACACAACACAAACACACTCCACGACGACAACTTCTTCACTTGGTTGTTCCTGTCTACACGCGGCGGATGACGTGTTGCTGAACTATCAGGAAAGGTGAGAGAAATGTGTTTGTTTAGCTGCTGTAACAGCCTTTGCCCCACACCCGACCGTCGCCCCTCTTTGACACAAGCAGAAAATTAAGAAGATGATAAAGGTGATGAAAGGAACCTGAACCAGTCGGAAGAGAAACGTTACACTATTTGTGTGGTAGCTCTGGTCGGAGCAGGCAAGAAGTAAGTAAACATGGTGCTTAACGTCCACGGAAACCATGAGGCTTATTAGGGACGGGGAGAAGGGGGAAGGGGGATGGGGGGGGGGGGGAGGGGGAGATGGAGGTTATATACCTATCGCTACAATGTCACCACCTGAATGACTCCTGCATTTGGATGGGCAGCGACGAAAGCCACTTTAACGTTTCGTAATTGTGAGGGACAAAGTCACAGGACAGTGTCCACAGACCACAACTTTTGAAGAGAAAGGAGAGCCGAAGGAGAGCCGAAGCAGATTCGAACCGAGGTCCTTCTGCTTACCAGCCTAACGCCTTACCGCTAGGCCAAACCGGCTCACAAAGTAGGCAAGATTTCGCAGATGTTTGGACAAACCAGTGGGATGAGGGGAACCTTAGTATTGGTGCTGGTTGCATGTTGCTGTTGCAGTGACTCCAGTTGCTCAACTCATCGGTAAAACGATTTTGTTTGTTCAGCTCAGTTCAGTTCAAAATGGTACCTATGTCCTCGGAAAAGTCCATATGCGCTCCACCCCGTGGCTCAGAAGTTTCCCCAACGTTGCCGTTGAGACAGTCCCAATGTTCGATGGACTGACGATGGCCCTCTCTCGCCCTTTTAAAGAAGACCGTCTAGATCTAGCGCTTTACCCGTCCCTAATAAGCCGTACGGTTTCTGTGGACGTTAAGCACCATGTTTACTATCTAGCGCTTCCTCTTTGCACGCCTCTCTTCTCCAGACTCTCTCATTTTGCCTGGCAAGACTACAGATCAGGTCTGCGCAGCTTTTCTCATTAGCATGTGGATTTACTCCGCGTCAGACTTTTTAACCCATATCTGACAACAAACATACCAGCACAGTTCGGTACCTAGCTGTCTCTCTTGATCCCACTCCTCTCTTTCCAACAGCAAATCTCCTCCGTTTGTCGTATGCTACCTGGAACGTCATCGGATTAGTAGCAATACGTCACTATCTCTCCGAAGATGTCACCGTAAAACTGCTGTGTGCGTTTGCTCCTTGAAGATTACATCAGTGCAACTCGCTTTGGTGGGCTGATTTCAGCATTTTCTTTCTAAATTCCCAAAGGTTACGATACAATACGTACAATATAACTTTATTGCCAAGTGTCAATACAGTTGCACTGGAATGTTTTGTGGTGCCAAGTACACTCATCACGCATTCACACCAATCATGAAACATCATTAAATTACAACAACAGCAAACAAACATCCAGGTTACAGAACCAGACTCGTTGTCAGAACCTCCGGATCCGCCCACGTCCTGTAATGCTTCATTCTCTTCACTGGCTACCTACTGAGCAGAGGATCGAATACGAACTGTCTTTGCTTCAAGATCAGTCCCACTGCCCTGAGATAAGAGAGAGGGGAGAGAGAGAGAGAGAGAGAGAGAGAGAGTGTGTGTGTGTGTGTGTGTGTGTGTGTGTGTGTGTGTGTGTGTGTGTGTGTGTGTGTTGGGTTGTGTGTGTGTGTGTGAGTGAGTGAGTGAGTGAGTGAGTGAGTGAGTGAATGATAGTGAGTGAGGTGGTAAGTGTGTGGTGTGTGTGTGTGTGTGTGTGTGTGAGAGAGAGAGAGAGAGAGAGAGAGAGAGAGAGAGAGAGAGAGAGAGAGAGAGAGAGAGAGAGAGAGAGAGAGAGGAGAGAGAGGAGGTGAGTGAGTGAGTGAGTGAGTGATGTGTGTGTGTGTGTGTGTGTGTGTGTGTGTGTGTGTGTGTGTGTGTGTGTGTGTGTGTGTAGTGTGTGTGAGGGTGTGTGGTGTGTGTGTGTGTGTGTGTGTGTGTGTGTGTGTGTGTGTGTGTGTGTGTGTGTGTGTGTGTGTGTAGGGCTAGTACGGGTTGGGCGCTCTAAGTATCCATTATTATAATTATTATAATTATATTATTATTGTAATTAATATTATCTTCCGAATAAAAAAAAGATTTCAGAACGCTCGCCAGGCGTCACGTGTACAACACAGGACAAAACCAGCGTTGTAACATCTTCAGTTACTGTCACCTGACCTGCCAGTAAACACAAGGCACCTAACCTCCACCCAAAGCACACCCTCCACAGTACAGGACACCACCCAGCGGCATAATGACATACTGTTCTTTCAGGCACATTCGGCGACACGGGTGTGCATGCAAAGACAGAACCGATTTGTATTCAAAATCGGACATAATCACGGTTTGATATCGAAACTGGCTCAACCATTTGATACAGATTTGCACACAGTTACACGATACCCTCAGAATGAATCGTAGTAATCTGAAACTGAACGAGGCCAAAGCTTTGCTCTGCAAGTATCAAACTTTAGACACCCTCCGATCCCCAACCGAGAAGCTTTTTGAAGACATTCCCAAACGTAATTCGAAATCTCTCGGTGAGCGCTCGTTCAGTTTCGTCCCTCCATCTGTCTAGAATTCGCTGCCTACCAGTCTGCGAAAATATCCCCGCACTGTCTGAGTTCAAAACCCAGCTCAAGCCTTTTTTCCGCTCTCTCTTTAAACAGGCCTTTTTACACATAGTTCAGGAGCTGTGTGAGAGTCGAGGTGGCCGTCCTGGGCTGTCCGTCCTAACGAGCCTTCTGGTTTCCGTGGACGTAAAGCTATATTGAACCATGCTTCGGCATTGGTCTCAGCTTGTCCCTAATAGGGCACTGACATCCGGGACATTAAGCAACACTACCTACCTACCTACTGGCATCATAGTTCAGGAGCTGTGTGAGAGTGGAGGTGGCCGTCCCGGGCTTCCGTCCTAAGAGCCTCTGGTTTCCGTGGACGTTTAAAACTATATTGAACCATGCTTCGGCATTGGTCTCAGCTTGTCCCTAATATGTCAACTGACATCTGAGAACATTAAAACACTACCTACCTACCTTTCTGCATCATAGTTCAGGAGCTGTGTGAGAGTGAGGTGGCCGTCCTGGGCTGTCCGTCCTAACGAGCCTTCTGGTTTCCGTGGACGTAAAGCAACATTGAACCGTGCTTCGGCATTGGTCTCAGCTTGTCCCTAATATGTCAACTGACATCTGAGGACATTAAGCAACACTACCTACCTACCTACCGACCTACCTACCTACCTTGCCTTTTTACAAACCTAGACAGACCATTCCTGTGACGATAGATTATGTGTATGTCAACGTGTGTCAACGTGTGTCAACGTGTGTTCATGTGCGTGAATGGTGCGTGAATGGTGTGTGCTTTTGATAAAATATTTGCACTCTATAAGCGCTATGCATTCTTCTTCTTCGTCGTCGTCGTCGTCGTCGTCGTAGTCGTAGTAGTAGTAGTAGTAGTCGTAGGTAGTAGTAGTAGTAGTAGTAGTAGTAGTAGTAGTAGGGGTGATTGTGTTTGTTACACAAGCAGTCAGGGTTTCTACCTGTTTCAGAATCTTTGCTTTCCGACTTCGCCGTCTGCTAGACACATCACTGTCTTGGGGGTGATTACATGCGGTTGATGGGGACCTTAAAATCCAAGCACTAACTGCTGGACACGTGATAGCCGCAGCAA
>JABMCL010000212.1:440000-452500 GCA_018857735.1 Alviniconcha marisindica | reverse complement strand
CAAACACGCAAAGGTCACGACCTTGACCGTGACCTTTCTTCGGTCTGTCTTTGCCGGAGCCTTCCACGGAAATTTTTCGCCCTGTCCAGTACAAGTCTGCATCGTAGTTGCTGAATCTGCTGCCGTTGCTGCAGGGTCTGAAGTGCCTCTTGGCCGTCTTCGGTTCCTTGCGCGCCGAAATAATCTGTCTTCCCTTGTGGCCCGTGTTGCGGGTGTTGGTCACGTCCTCCAGGCGGCGCTTCTTGCTGGCGAAGTCCCGGCATCCGCCTGCTGCCGCCCCGGTTCGGGCCCCAGCCTCGTGACTCGTGCTCCTGGTGCTGGTCATGTCTTCCACACTGGGCTTCCTGTCTGCAGCGTCCCGACCTCCTCTTCCTCCTCCTCCGCCTCCTCCTCCTGCCCAGCTTCGGGCCCCATCCTCCTGGCTCGTGCTCTTGGTGCTGGTCACTTCTTCCACATCGGGCTGCTTGCCGCCAACGTCATGTACACCAACGTGGCTTTGTGGCGGGGCACCCCCGCTTGCATCTGCTGTGTCGCGTGGGGGACAGATGCACCCAGGAGTGGTGGCCGAGGTGACGGAAAGGAGAGAGGGAGGTGCACTGGAGGGGGAAGTGGGCGAGAAAAGGGCAGAGGGCGGGGCAGGGGCTGAGGAGGCAGCAGAGGGAGGGGCAGGGGCAGAGGGTGAGGGAAAAGCTGGGGATGGGGCAAAGGCTGGAGAAAGGGCAAGGGCTGAGGATGGGACAGGGGGCAGGGCAAAGGTCGAGGGTAGGGGAGGGGCAAGGGGCTGGGGAAGAGCAGAGGGCGGGGCTAATTCTGGGGCAGACGGCGGGGCAAAGGTCGAGAGTGGGGGAGGGGCAGGGGGTTGGGGAAGGGCATAGGCAGGGGCTACGGTTGGGGCAGAGGGCAGGGCAAAGGTCGAGAGTGGGGAAGGGGCAGGGGGTTGGGGAAGGACAGAGGGTGGGGGTAATTCCGGGGCAAATGGTGGGGCAGGGAGGTGGGGAAGGGCAGAGGGCGGGACTAACCCTGGGGCAAAGGGCGGGGCAGAGAGATGGGGAAGGGCAGTGGACGGCGCTAAGACTGGGGCAGGGGGCGGGGCTAATGCTAAGGCAAATGGCGGGCCAGAGAGATGGGGAAGAGCAGAGGGCGGGACTAAGGTTGGGGCAGAGGGCGGGGCTAAGTTGGGGCAGAGGGCGGGGCTAAGTTGGGGCAGAGGGCGGGGCTAAGGATTGGGGCAGAGGGCGGGGCTAAGATTGGGGCAGAGGGCGGGGCTAAGTTGGGGCAGAGGGCGGGGCTAAGGTTGGGGCAGAGGGCGGGGCTAAGGTTGGGGCAGAGGGCGGGGCTAAGGTTGGGGCAGAGGGCGGGGCTAAGTTGGGGCAGAGGGCGGGGCTACGGTTGGGGCAGAGGGCGGGGCTAAGATTGGGGCAGAGGGCGGGGCTAAGGTTGGGGCAGAAGGCGGGGCTAAGGTTGGGGCAGGGGATGGATTTGGAGGACAGGAAGAACTGCTTGTTTGTCCACTCAAGAACCCATCCAGTACTTGGCTGATTTCATCCTGAAAAGAAAAAAACAGCAACAAAACATCAAAAGCGTCACACATTTTACACAGCACGTGCACTGCGACTATGAACTAACGTTAAATAATGAAAACAATATAAGAGCTTGATTGCAACCAACGTGAGTCGACGAAAGTCATTAATTTCTTCTGCACGAGTGTGGAGTGTGGGTTTACTTCGAGCGACACGCCCTTCCTTCTCTTTTAAGGATAATATTTTGATCTGAATGCTTCTTCAAAACTCAACACAATGCAAACAGGTCAGTTGCTAATGAACTACCTTTTCGCTGTTTCCATGTCAAATAACTGTTTACTTTGGTAAAAAAAAATATACTAGCCGAATAGTCGCACGTTGTTTTCGGTATCCGTTCCACACCCGTGTTACCGCAGTAGCACGTAAAGGACCCCGGTCATTCTGCCAAAATGTGCAGGTGGCAGGTTACAGCTAAACACGCACACACCTTATGTATGTGGCTTTGCATGAAGTGACATGGTGCATGGTTATATGGTGTACACAGAACTTGCGCCGAGATGGCTGCAGTTTCATGCGGCCCCAGCCATGCCAGCGCTGTAAGTACACTTCGGTGGATATTCAACAAAACGCGCTATAAAAAGCTTGTCACTCACGTAGAACCACATGCGAGCGCAGTGAGTCTGCTCAAGAGAGCGGAGAATAGCGCTACATAAGTGATCATCAATCAATCAATCAATCAATTGTCTTGTGATTATACCCCATTGCTCAAGTTCAGTGTTGCTTTACGTCCACGGCGACCATAAGGACTATTAGGGACAGGGAGCCCAGGTCACCTCGACCTTCACACAGCTCCTGAGCTCTGAACATGCCACTAGTAAGTAGACATGGTGCTTAACATCCGCAGAAACCATAAGGCTTATTAGGGACGGGCTTCATCCCGTTAAAAAGCGCTCACTTTAAGTACTAACTGCGTGGTTTGATCAAAATATTCCTTCGTCAACTTTTTCTTGACAATCAGCATCAGGGAGAGAAAAAGAAGAAAAAACACAGAAGACAGTTTATGTGATAGACAAACACCCTGTCTCCATCCACGGCAAACCCGACCCCATCGACTTTCAAGTCTATACCCAACAAACAGCACTGGGTAGCGGTCTGTTTTCTTTCAATTAAGTCCCTCCGTCACAACACCCGGGTTGCCTCCCTTGACACCCTTTTCGGCCATCAGGTGACGGGACAGACTGGCTGAGCGGACGCAAGGTTGTACTTGGCGCAGATTCAAACTTTGCCGAAGATGTGATTTCTGTTTCTGTTGTGTTTGATGAAGATGTGATTGTCACTGTCACGGAGCACAGTTGGGGCCAGTCGTGTCTGTTGCTTTGTCGGGATTAAACACAGTGCAGCTACACAAGGCTATATTCTGATCATACATATCCCATGCCCGCCTTCTCCCCCCCACCTCTCATTCTCTCTCTCCCCCTCTCTGTCTCTCTGTCTGTGTCTCTCTCTGTCTCTGTCTCTCTTCCCCCGCCCCCCTCTGTCTCTCTGTCGGTCTCTCTGTCCTGTCTCTGTCTGTCTGTCTGTCTCTCTGTTGCCTGTCTGTCTGTCTGTCTCTGTCTCTCTCTCTCTCTCTCTCTCTCTCTCTCTCTCTCTCTCTCTCTCTCTTTTCCCCGCCCCCCTCTCTCTCTCGCCCCCATCCACCTCTCTTTCTCCCCCCTTTGTCTGTCTGTCTGTCTGTGTCTCTTCTGTCTCTCTCTTCCCCCGCCCCCTCTGTCTCTCTCGCCCCCATCCACCTCTCTTTCTCCCTCCTCTTTGTCTGTCTGTCTGTCTGTGTCTCTCTCTGTCTCTCTCTCTTCCCCCGCCCCCCTCTGTCTCTCTCGCCCCCATCCACCTCTCTTTCTCCCTCCTCTTTTCTGTCTGTCTGTCTGTGTCTCTCTGTCTCTGTCTCTTTTCTCTCTTCCCCCTGCCCTCCTCTGTCTCTCTCTCGCCTCTCCATCCACCTCTCTTTTCCCCTGTCTGTCTGTCTGTGTCTCTCTCTGTCTCTGTCTCTCTCTTCCCCGCCCCCCTCTGTCTCTCTCTGCCCCCTCCCCCCCCCTGTCTGTCTGTCTGTGCTCTCTGTCTCCTCCCCCCCTCCCTCCCCTCTGTCTCTCTCGCCCCCATCCACCTCCCTCTATCCCCCTCTCTCCCCCTTTCTGTCTGTGTTCTCTGCCCCCCCCCCCCTGCCTTCCCTCTCTGCCCCCCCACCTCTCTCTATCCCCCTCTCTCCCCCTTTCTGTCTGTCTCTCCCTCTCCTCCCCCTCTCTCTCTCTCCCCCCTCTCTCGTCCTCCCGCCCCCATTCCCTGCCCCTAACCTGCCTCGCGGCCATCTGGTTAACGTGCTATATGTACGTCAGCTAAACCTTACAGTTGGGCCTGCGCCAGTGATACAGCGCTTTCATGCTTTGCGTGTGTTCTGTTGCCAAAGCAATTCAGATTCACTTTCGTTGTGATGGCTTTTTAAAAGGGGATAGGGGAGGAGGGGGGGGGGAGAGGAGGGGTGGTGGTGGATTCAGTGTGATCGTGTTACCGTGACCGTTTTCATTGGAATGAGACAGAAAGAGACAGACAGAGAGACAGACAGAAAGACAGACAGACAGACAAAGAGAGTAAGTAACTTGGTGTTTTACCAGTACGGTCATATCAGGGAGACAAACACAGAGAGAGAGACAGACAGACAGAGAACAACTAAATTTACTTCTCAACGGAAAAGATATCAGCACACAGCCCGACTCACACACTCTGTCTCTCTCTGTCTCTCTCTGTCTGCCTTCTCTTCTTCACACACACACACACACACACACAACCCCCCAAACACAGCTATCTTCCTCACTCACAGCCCCACACACACATAAACACACACACACACACACACACACACACACACTCACACACACACACACATCGCTTCTCTCTCTCTCTCTCTCTCTCTCTCTCACACACACACACACACACCACCCTCCCCACACACACACATTTCCCTTCACACACACACACACACACACACACACACAACACACACACACAAAAATACCTCTCTCTCCACACACACACACCCCACACACACACACACACACACACACACACACACACACACACACACACACACATGCACTTGCTGGATGTAGGAGTGAGCGGCGTCATACTGGGCATCCACCTCTCCCTGACTCTTCATCCTCGCTGGCCATCGTCTGACCTACATCCTGGGTCCTGCCACAAAAAGCATCATCATCACTGCTCTCGTCGTCATCATCACAGTCACCATAGCAGGCGCCATCGTCATCATTCCAGTCCCTGTCATTATCATTGCAGTCGTCGTCATTATCATCGTCACCATTGCAGGCTCCATCGTCATCATTCCAGTCGCCTTCATCATCATTGCAGTCGTCGTCGGGAACATTATCATCGTTGTAATCGTAGTTGTCATTGTCATTATCATCAGGGACGTCATCGTCACCATCAATGCAGTCGTCGTTATGGTCATCTCATCGTTGCAGTCTTTATCAACATGGTCGTCGCCATTGCTCTCATCGTCATCATCATCATCGCCAATGCAGCCGTCGTCATCGTCATAATGACCAACCATTATCAACATCAACATCACTACCATCTCCATCCTCACCATCGTCGCCGTGGTCGTCATGATGAACCATTTTTTGTCATCGTCTTCAACGTCATTTTGAGCAGCATCTCCATCTTCATCAACATCATTCATAATTTATTCACATGCAGAGACAAAGTTCTATTCACTGTCAATACGTGCTTGTCTTGCTCAAAGGAAGGTAGCATTTTGCATGCTGGACACAACCAAGGCTCTAGACACTGTGTCAAACCGTGCTCGTCTATCCCAAAGGAAGGCAGTATTTTGCATGCTGGACACAACAAGGGCTTCTTGATACAGACTGCGTTGTTTCTCTCTAGACACTGTGTCAATACGTGCTTGTCTATCCCAAACAAAGCTAGTATTTTGCATGCTGGACACAACAAGGGCTTCTTGATACAGATTGCGTTGTCTCTCTTTAGACACTGTGTCAATACATGCTTGTCTGTCCCAAAGGAAGGTAGTAGTATTTTTGCATGCTGGACACAACAAGGGCTTCTTGGTATAGACTGCGTTGTTTCTCTCCAGACACTGTCAAACCGTGCTTGTCTGACCCATAGGAAGGCAGTATTTTGCATGCTGGACACAGCAAGGGCTTCTTGGTATAGACTGCGTTGTTTCTCTCTAGACACTGTTTCAACACGTGCTTGTCTGACCCATAGGAAGGCAGTATTTTGCATGCTGGACACAGCAAGGGCTTCTTGGTATAGACTGCGTTGTTTTTCTCTAGACACTTTTTCAACACGTGCTCGTCTATCCCATAGGAAGGCAGTATTTTGCATGCTGGACACACAAGGGCTTCTTGGTATAGACTGCGTTGTTTCTCTCTAGACACTGTTTCAACACGTGCTTGTCTATCCCATAGGAAGGCAGTATTTTGCATGCTGGACACAGCAAGGGCTTCTTGGTATAGACTGCGTTGTTTCTCTCTAGACACTGTTTCAACACGTGCTCGTCTATCCCATAGGAAGGCAGTATTTTGCATGCTGGACACAGCAAGGGCTTCTTGGTATAGACTGCGTTGTTTCTCTCTAGACACTGTTTCAACACGTGCTTGTCTATCCCATAGGAAGGCAGTATTTTGCATGCTGGACAAAACAATAGCTTCTTGATACAGATTGCGTTGTTTCTCTTTAGACACTGTGTCAAACCGTGCTTGTCTGTCCCAAAGGAAGGTAGTAGTATTTTTGCATGCTGGACACAACAAGGGCTTCTTGGTATAGACTGCGTTGTTTCTCTCTAGACACTGTTTCAACACGTGCTTGTCTGACCCAAAGAAAGGTAGTATTTTGCATGCTGGACAAAACAAGGACTTCCTGTTACAGACCGCGTTGTTTCAACATAAAACTGACCCAGTCATCAGTCTGGGATATAGCTACGCGGCTTCCATTAGTTCCAGCATAATTTCCCCCCGCATGGCAAACAACATCAATTATCAACTACAGCAGCAGCAGCGGCGGTGGCAACGGCACCAACAACAGTGGCGCAGTTACATCATCACTGTTGCACGTTGGTAGTGCATTTCTCACCACCACCACCCGTCGCCCCGACTCTGTCTGTCCGTCTGCCTGTCTCTGTCTCTGTCTGTCTGTCTGTCTGTCTGTCTGTCTGTCTGTCTGTCTGTCTGTCTGTCTCTCTCTCTCTCTCTCCTCTTTTTTTCTTTTCTGGGGATCTCTCTCTCTTCTCTCTAGATAAGTTCCGTCGGTCTCTCTCTCTCTCTCTCTCTCTCTCTCTCTCTCTCTCTCTCTCTCTCTCTCTTATGCTACTATACTTCAGTATTAGTGTTTTGGAGTTGAGCTCTCTCTCTCTGTGCTATGCTACTCTTTTTCAGTATTAAAGTTTTCCAGTCGAGTTCTCTCTCTCTCTCTCTCTCTCTCTCTCTCTCTCTGCTATGCTACTATCCTTCAGTCCTACAGTATTCGTGTTTTCGAGTTGAGCTCTCCCCTCTCTCTCTCTCTCCCCCAATCTTCTCCCTCTCTCAACCCCCTCCTTCCCCCTCTCCCCCCCTCCCTCCCCCCTCTCTCCCCCCCCTCCCTCCCTCCCTTCCCGCTCTCTCTCTATCCCCCGTTTGTGCCGACAGAGAAGAAGAGGAATCAACAAGGGTAAATAAACGGGTTGATTCTGCTGCCCGGCGAGCGATAAACATCTGCACAAATTGTGTAGCGGGAGACGAACGGGGCGCGCAGCGCAAACTGAACCAGGCGGCAGCAGCCTGGCAGCAAGCCAAGCAAGCGATAATAGCCGCGGCTTCCTCCTCTCTAAGACCGCCCCGTGTCGGTGCGTGCCACGTGTCTGTCGCAAGCACCACAAAGCACCTCCTTCCGGTAAGCCGTGGTGGTAAAAATTGAACACATTTTACCATCTTTACCATCCTAAAGTAAGTAAGAAAACATTGTGCTTAACGTCCACAGAAACCTTATTAGAGACGGGGAGAAGGGAGGGGGTATGGAGGTGGGGGAGAGGAGATTATATACTATCACTACACTGTCACCACCAGAATGACTTCTGCATTAAGGTGGGCAGCAATGAGAGCCATTTTAACGTTTCATAATTGTGAGGGACAAAGTCACAAGATAGTGTCCATGGGCCACAACTATTGAAAAGAAAGGAGAACCGAAGCGGATTCGAACCGAGGTCCCTTTGCTTACCAGCCTAACGTCTTACCGCTAGGCCTAACCGGGTCACCTTTACCATGCTTTCGTCAGTGCCACTTTATACTACAACATCTGACCGGTGGATTTTTCATGTCGTCTAGCAAACCGCAAAAGTCATATCAGAGCAAACCTCTGCACATCCAGTCACATGCAAAAGTCTGTTTCTGAACCCTTGTCAGAGAGAAAGGGGGGGGGGAGGGGGAGGGTTGGGGGGAGAAGGAGGAGGACGAGAAGGCAGTGACTGACACAGGCACAGAGAGAGAGAGAGAGAGAGAGAGAGAGAGAGAGAAGAGAGAGAGGAGGAGGGAAAGAGAGAGTGAGGGAGAGAAAGGGAGAAAATGAAGTTGAAGATACCGGGAAGGCAGGAATCAGAAAGGCAGAGCCCGTGGCAGTAGGTCCAGCATACATGGCTATACTCTGAACTACTCCGTGCCATGACAGCTCTGGGCCAGTTCTCAGCAGAGGGTACCTTAATTCCTGCGTCTCCGGTACCCGCCCAGGGGAAAATAGATCCAAAGGAGTGAATCCGGGTCAAAATTCCTGACCGGATGTCAGTGTCGGAGGACGGAAGACAAAAACAAGCCCCAGCCCTGATGAGGTTCCCATCCACCGCCTGACATCACCGTCTTTACAGCTCCGTTAAGTAGCGGCAGTGACGATAACAGGTGGATATTTGAACATACACACCGGCGACCGCTCAGCGTTCTCCCTCATACCCCCCCCCCCCCCCCCCGCCTCCCCTTCCCCCAAGGTCGTAGAGCCCTGCGTATGCACTCACTGACACTGAAGCCCGGCAATCCCCCTCTGACCGTGTGTAAACTAACTCCAAGTGTTGGTTACGGCATCCTTCTTCCAATCATTGCCATGATTGGTTACGCCAGTGGTCTCTGAGAACCGTGTCAGTTTTGGATGCTTGACAGTCAATGTTTTGTTTTATGTCTGTTCACACAGAGGTGATATTAGACGGAAAAAAAAAAAGAGAAGAAAAAAAGAAAGAAAAAGCAACAACAAAAACAACAACAACAACCAAAAACACATCAACATCAAAAAACAAAAAACAACAACAAAAAAACCAAAAAGAACAACAAAACACACAAAAACAACAACAACAACAAACAACAACAGCAAAAAAACAAACAACAACAACAACAACAACAAAAACGCTGCTTGAAAGGTTTTCGCTGAGGTGAACACCAATTAAAACTGTGTACACGTGTAGCATTAGAAGTGTCCGTTCAGCTGCACGTCAGCTTCATAGTTCAGGAGCTGTGTGAGAGTCGAGGTGGCCGTCCTGGGCTGTCCGTCCTAACGAGCCTTCTGGTTTCCGTGGACGTAAAGCTATATTGAACCATGCTTCGGCATTGGTCTCAGCTTGTCCCTGATATGTCAGCCGACATCTGAGGACATTAAGCATCACTACCTACCTACCTACCTACACGTCAGCTTGTAAAACTGCCTATGCGCTTGCTGAAAGTGGCCAAAGCTATCACAAAACTGTCCATCTGCTAAAAGTGGCCAAAGCTATCACAAAACTGCCCATGTGCTGAAAGTGTCCAAAGCTATCACAAAACTGCCTATGTGCTGAAAGTGGCCTAAACTATCACAAAATTGCCCATCTGCTGAAAGTGGCCCAAACTATCACAAAACTGCCCATCTGCTGAAAGTGGCCCAAACTATCACAAAACTGCCCATCTGCTGAAAGTGGCCCAAACTATCACAAAACTGCCCATCTGCTGAAAGAGGCCCAAACTATCACAAAATTGCCCATCTGCTGAAAGTGGCCAAAAACTATCACAAAACTGCCTATGTGCTGAAAGTGGCCAAAACTATCACAAAACTGCCCATGTACTGAGAGTGGCCAAAACTATATAAAACAACAACCTGCCTATGTGCTGAAAGTGGCCCAAACTATCACAAAACTGCCTATGTGCTGAAGTGGCCCAAAACTATCACAAAACTGCCCATCTGCTGAAAGTGGCCCAAACTATCACAAAACTGCCCATGTACTGAAAGTGGCCAAACTTTTAACAAAACTGCCTATGTGCTGAAAGTGGCCCAAAACTATCACAAAACTGCCTATGTGCTGAAAGTGGCCAAAAACTATCACAAAACTGCCTATGTGCTGAAAGTGGCCAAAACTATCACAAAACTGCCCATGTACTGAGAGTGGCCAAAACTATATAAAAACAACAACCTGCCTATGTGCTGAAAGTGGCCAAAACTATCACAAAAGCTGAGCTAAAACTGGCGTACCGTTGTTACGAAATAATACAACTCACGCCTTCAAACGAAAATTGTAGAGGTTTAGTTTTTGATCTAAGTTGAATTCGCTTCAGCAAAGCAAATCAATCGCAAAACAAATTAGGTATTAAGCATACTCGCAAACAATGCATTCAAGCAAAGACCAAGTCATTCCAATCGAACAGGAACTTTTTTTCTTTTTTTTTTTTTTTACCTGGGACGGACGAGCGTGCTTCGACGCTGCGTCGATTTTCACAGTCTTAATACCCAAACGTTTCGTAAATTTAACAAAAGACGATGACAGCGGACAATTGGGGGCAATTCAGGTAAACAGATGCACGGAGATAAGGCGAACCCCTTCAATGGCGTAACCAATTATGGCACAGCCTGGAGGAAAGCGGGTGCCGAAAAGCGAGGCTGGGAACGTGCGCGCGTGCGTAAACCAGAACAGCTAGCTCGTGCTGAAAGTCTGCTGTCACTGACAGGTCAGATAGCCGCTGATACGGCACGCTTTTTTCCCCCTCTTGCGCAGAATTAGGTATATAGCTTGTTCCTGTGACCCCGTTATTGAAATATATTGAGAGAAAAGAAAAAAATCGGGTAATTAGTTTCCGCTGCTTTGAGCGACAAAAATTAAAATAAATAATAATAATAATAAGAAAGAAAGAAAGAAAAAGTTACTTGGGAGGGGGGTCGAGAACTGGGCACTGGTACCTGACTCTCGATACTGTTGTTGTTGTGGTTGTTGTTGATTGCTTTTATATAACGCTATTCTCCGCTCTTGAGCACACTCATTTCGCTCGCACGTGATTACCGTGGTTTTGGCTCGGCATGCCTGAAAACGCGTGACCCCTCCCCTCCACGCCCCCCCTTTTTTTTCTTCTTCATTTTTTCTTAAATAAATAAATGATAGGTACTTTGAGCGCATAACCCGTACAGGCCCTAAGCGCTTACAAATTCTATACATGTACATATTTGGACAACAAACTGAGATTCAATGCATACAACAAACACACACACACACACACACACACACACACACACACACACACACACACACACACACACAAAACACACACACACACACATACTGCACCACACACACACACACACACACACACACACACACACACACACACACACACACCCATTCACACACACACACACACACACACACACACACACACACACACACACACACACACACACACACACACCACAACACCACACACACCACACAACCACACACACACACACACACACACACACAACACACACACACACACACAACACGCACACACACACACACACACACACACACACACACACACACACACACACACACACACAATGAGACATTTTGTGGAATATTGCCCTCTATCAAAGCAATAAAACTCGATGCTTTCATCGACAAGAGACTGAGCACAGAACTCGATGACACACTGCAAACATTGGCCCACAGAGTAAATAACGTACATCAGTACATACGTAACACAGCCGCGCCTGAAATCAATAGGTTCTACCAAAAACAAGGCCAGACCTCTGTAATTGCCTGTTCGTGAACACGAACCCAGCGGATGACGATAACTCGGCTCCATTAGACACGCAGTTGAAAGAGAGGAGGGCGGAGGAGGAGGAGGAGGGGTAAGTGGGAAGCAAATTCACTATACACTTCAGTCGAGCGCTGCACCTGCTTCTGCTGTTACGTTTCTGAAGGCTGGTGAAGTAAGCTCGGGAGCACTTGATTGCCTGTGAGGGAAGTGGTCTACTCTTCGTCTTCTTCTTCTTCTTCTTCTTCTTCTTCATGAGCGTTCGACGATGGCGAAGTCAAATAAATGCACCACGACGAGAAAACTCGGTCAGGGAGTGAATAAAGACAGGAAACCGAGACAGAGACGTTATGGAACAAGAAGGACAATGAAAAGTTCAAACCCAAGAACTGAACAACAGACCAGAATAAAAGAGAAAACAACAACAACAACAACAACACACACACACACACACACACACACACACACACACACACACACACACACACACACACACACACACAAAACAACAATCAAACAAACAAAAGCAAAACAACCCAAACAAACAAACAAGAAGAAGAAGATGATGATGATGATGAAAAAGCAAGAAGCGTTCAATGTATGGGCGCCAAGGTCAACAAATAACTTTCCAAAGCCAATAAGGAGAAGGAGAAGAACTTGAGTGGAACAACAGACGAAGGGCTTCAAAACTGACTTGGCACAATGAGAAACGCTTTCAGAACAGTAAGATGAAAAAAAGGTCTGACAATGTTGCATTCATCCCATTTTGAGTGGAATCACACACCCACTCGCACGCACGCACTCCCCCCCCCCCCACCCCCCCCACGCCACGCACCACCACCACTACCCACCCACCAACACCCCCACCCCCACACACCCACACACACGCACACACACACAC
>JABMCL010000212.1:412500-435000 GCA_018857735.1 Alviniconcha marisindica | reverse complement strand
ACACACCACAGCCCCCTCCCTGCCCGGCCTTCTATGCCTCCTTGAGAGCTAAACAGCAGCCACGGAACCACTCAACCTTCCTTTCTCTTCTTTTACTCGTCTTGTGGAGAACAGAAAAATCTTTGCTGCTTCTGCTGCACAAGTGTAGAGAGCCTCTTCTCTCTTCTCTCGGCGGCCAAACTTCCTTCAACACCGAGCTGTTCCCGCCAAATTCTCTGCCGCTTCCTTTGCTTTTCTTGCTTATCACCCCCTTACCCCTCTTCCCCCCCGCCACCTCCATCACCTTCCCTCACCAACCACCACCATTACCATTTTCGTCTCCGTCTTGCTACCCCAACCCCCCCTCCCCCCCTCCACGCCCCCGCCTTCCCTCTCTCGGTGCCTCCATTCTGCGTGTCGGTTCTGAGGAGGCAATTTGCTGTTGTGGATGATGGAACCAATTTTTCAGACTTCAGTCTCTGGCACTGCGCTGATGGCACCTAGTTGAAATGTGGCCAGAGATTTGTTACATGCTGCGAGTTTTACACTTCGCTTCGACCACAGACGGCTTACATTGTTTCCACCTTCCCACTGGCATTGTGTGTGTGTGTGTGTGTGTGTGTGTGTGTGTGTGGTGGGTGTGTGTGTGTGTGTGTGTGGTGTGTGTATGTGTGTGTGTGTGTGGTGCGCTGCGGCGCTGCGCGCGTTCGTGTGTGTGTTGTGTGTGTTGGTGATGGTGCGTGCGTGTGCGTTCGTGATGTGTGTTGTGTCTGTGTGGTGTGGTGGTGTGTGTGTTGTGTGGTGTTCTGTGTGTGTGTGTGTGAGTGTGTGTGTGTGTGTCACTGTGGTGTGGCTGCGTGTGCGGCGTGTATGTTTGTGGTGTGTTGTGTGCGTGTGTGTGTGTGTGGGTGGGTGTGGGGTGGGGGGTGGGTTGTGTGAGTGTGTTGTGTATGTGCATGCGTGCGTGCGTGCGTCGTGATGTGTGTGATTGTGTGTGTGTGTGTGTGTGTGTGTGTGTGTGTGTGTGTGTGTGTGTGTGTGTGTGTGGTGGTGTGTGTTGTATGTGCGTGCGTCGTTTTTGTTGTGTGCGTGTGTGTGTGAGTGAGTGTGGTTACTGTTACTTTTTGCAACTGAGATGCTCCTGCTCTTGCTGTTGTGAGTGGGTATAGTCTCGTTCTTACTTTTAGCAACGGTGCTCCTGTTTGCTTTCGCTCGACCCCGACGGCAGTGCTGCCAGATTTGTCCTTCCCGCAACATTTGTTGGAGTCGTATACTACAAAAACTCAGCTGTGATGTTTGCAGAAATAACAAAAGCGCGGGCCGTTGTGTGGATCAGCTTCGTTCAGGGCAACACAGCGAACACATCGCGGATCGGTTTCCATTCACTCTCGTGTACGACTCGGTTCGTTTGACTGAAACGGAATTTGTTTTAACAGGCATGTTTAGCTGGATGTACTAAACTGACTGATCAGCAACAAAACACAGGAATGCACGTAGGCACGCCGCTAGCACACGCACACATGAACGCACACTGAACACACACACGCACGCACGCACGCACACACACGCACCACGCACAAACGTCACACCCCACACACACACCACACACACACACAACACACACACACACACACACACACACACACACACACACACACTGGCACATCACGTCACACACACACACACAACACACACACACACACACACACACACACCACACACACACACACACACACACACACACACAAACACACACACACCAACACACACACACACACACACTGGCACATCACGTCACACACACACACACACCACACCCCACACACACACACACACACACACACACACACACACACACACACACACACACACACACCACACACACACACAACACACTGCCACACGCACACTCACACACAACACACACACACACACACACACACACACACACACACACACACACACACACACACACACACACACAATCAACCAGAACCCACTTCCCGGCAACTTCCCTGTTTCAGAGCCAACGCCGCGCCGCTGACCACCCCATCAACGTTGTATATAAATCATCCCTGGCACGGGGCTATAAAGCTATCATCCGTGCTTTGGCTTCCTCGTCATTTCCTCATCGCCCGCAAGATCAGTGAACTCGGACGCAGTTTGGGGCCGGAAACAACAGCGAGGAAGACCGGTTAAAACTGTTTTGACATGCGGGTTTTCGAAAGTCACCGAGTCCTGGCGAAAACATTCTGGTCGACCATGGTGGTCAAGCGCTATCGCGAGAAGTACTCAGCTAGGCAAGCGCTGACCAGGTTCGCTTTTTGCAATCCCCCAGGATAAGAGAAGCCTCGTGCATGGAAAGAGGAAGCGCTGTTCGAAGATTTCCCTTCAAAGGACGAGAGACGTCCATCGTCAATCAGACGAACACTGGAACTATTTCAAAGGCAGCACTGGGAAAACAGTGACAGAAGGAGGGGGGAAGGGGGGGGGGGGGGGGGGGGGGCGCATATGGGATTACGGTAATTACCAGAAAGACCACCTTGGAACCTGTTAGACAGCAGGGTTCACCTGGCCAGAAAGACCACCTTGGACCACGTTACTGAGACAGCAGGTTCACCTGGCCAGAAAGACCACCTTGGACCCCTTAGACAGCAGGTTCACCTGGCCAGAAAGACCACCTTGACTCCGTTAGACAGCAGGTTTACCTGGCCAGAAAGACCACCCTGGAACCTGTTAGACGGCGGGTTCACCTGGCCAGAAAGGCCAAAAGAACCCAATTGGAAGCCACAGTGGACCCCATTAAAAACACTGGGTTCACCTGGCCGGAAAGACCACCCTCGCACCCAAATAAACAACGCCGAGTTCACCTGGCAAAAATACCACCTTGCACCTCGTATAAGGAGAACACGTGAATTCACCTGGCCAGAAAGATCACCTTGCACCTCGGTCAAAGAAGAAAGAACGCCGAGTTCACGTGGCCAGAAAGACCACCTTGCACTTCGGTTAAAGAAGAAAGAACGCCGAGTTCACCTGGCCAGAAAGACCACCTTGCACTTCGGTTAAAGAAGAAAAAACTCCGAGTTCACGTGGCCAGAAAGACCACCTTGTACCTCGGTTAAAGAAGAAAGAATGCCTAGTTCACCTGGCCAGAAAGACCACCTTGCACCTCGGTTAAAGAAGAAAGAATGCCGAGTTCACCTGGCCAGAAAGACCACCTTGCAACCATTCCCCTCAGTTAAGGAAAGAACGCCGAGTTCACGTGGCCAGAAAGACCACATTGCAACGAAGAAAAGAACGCTGAGTTCACGTGGCCAGAAAGACCACCTTGCAACCAAGGAAAGAACGTCGAGTTCACGTGGCCAGAAAGACCACCTTGCAAACAAGGAAAAAACGCTGAGTTCACGTGGCCAGAAAGACCACCTTGCAACCAAGGAAAGAACGTGAGTTCACCTGGCCAGAAAGACCACCTTGCAACCAAGGAAAGAACGTGAGTTCACGTGGCCAGAAAGACCACCTTGCAACCAAGGAAAGAACGTGAGTTCACGTGGCCAGAAAGACCACCTTGCAACCAAGGAAAGAATTCGCCCCTGAGTTCAGCTGGCCAGAAAGACCACCTTGCAACCAAGAAAGATCGCTGAGTTCACGTGGCCAGAAAGACCACCTTGCAACCAAGGAAAGATGGTGAGTTCACCTGGCCAGAAAGACCACCTTGCAACCAAGGAAAGATCGCTGAGTTCACCTGGCCAGAAAGACCACCTTGCAACCAAGGAAAGAACGTGAGTTCACCTGGCCAGAAAGACCACCTTGCAACCAAGGAAAGAACGTGAGTTCACGTGGCCAGAAAGACCACCTTGCAACCAAGGAAAGATCGCTGAGTTCACCTGGCCAGAAAGACCACCTTGCAACCAAGGAAAGAACGCTGAGTTCACCTGGCCAGAAAGACCACCTTGCAACCAAGAAAAGATCGCTGAGTTCACCTGGCCAGAAAGACCACCTTGCAACCAAGGAAAGAACGTGATTCACCTGGCCAGAAAGACCACCTTGCAACCAAGGAAAGATCGCTGAGTTCACGTGGCCAGAAAGACCACCTTGCAACCAAGGAAAGATCGCTGAGTTCACGTGGCCAGAAAGACCACCTTGCAACCAAGGAAAAATCGCTGAGTTCACGTGGCCAGAAAGACCACCTACGAGCCCGTGGCCGGGGCAGGGGGTTAACCTGGCTCCCAGATCAGTCACTGTTATCAGGTGTTATCAGCGGAAACGAGCGGTATCCGGTGCTGCTACACTGCTCGGATTCTGGAAATCTGCAGGTGTACCTCCACCGCTGTCGGTAGTCTGCTTGCACAGTTAGCTGTTGTGGTGGTGGTGAGTGCGGGTGAGTGGTGCCTGTGTGTGTGTGTGTGTGTGTGTGTGTGTGTGTGTTGTGGTGTGTGTGTGTGTGTGTGTGTGTGTGTGTAGTGTAATGGAGTGTGTGTGTGTGATGGAGTGTGTGTGTGTGTGTGTGTGTGTGTGTGTGTGTGTGTGTGTGTGTGTGTGTGTGTGTGTGTGTGTGTGTAGTGTAATGAGGTGTGTGTGTGTGTGTGTGTGTGTGTGTGTGTGTGTGTAATGAGTGTGTTGTGTGTGTGTGTGTGGTGTGTGTGTGTAGTGTAGTGTAGTGTAGTGTAGTGTAGTGTAGTGTGTGTGTGTGTGTGTGTGTGTGGTGTGTGTGTGTGTGTGTGTGTGGTGTGTGTAGTGAGTGTAGGTAGTGGTGGATGTGAGTGTGTGTGGTGGTGTGGTGTGGTGGTGTGTCTGGTGGTGTGGTGTGGTGTGTGGTGCTGTGTAGTGTGTTGTGTGTGTTGTAGTGTGTGTGTGTGTGTGTTAGTTAGTTAGGTAGTGTGATGTGGTGTGTGTGTGTGTGTGTGTGTGTGTGTTGTGTGTTGTGTGTGTGTAGTGTGGTGTGTAGTGTAGTGTGTGTTGTTGTGTATGTAGTGTGTGCAGTGTATTGTGTGTGTGTTGTTGTGTTTGTGTTGTGTGTGTGTAGTGGTGTGTGTGTGTGTGTGTGTGTGTTGTGGTGTGTGTACTGTGTGTGTGATGTGTGTGTGTGTGTGTGTTAGTGTGTAATGTGTGTGGTGTGTAGTTGTGTTGTGTGTTGTGTGTGTGTGTGTGTGTGTGTGTGTGTGTGTGGTGTGTGTGGTGTGTGCGAGCGCGCGCGCGGTATGTGTGTGTTTGAGAGAGAGACACACTGAGAGAGACAGAAACAGAGACACAGAGAGAGACAGAGAGAGAGAGAGAGAGAGAGAGAGAGAGAGAGGCAGAGAAAATATCAATGTCATTATTTTGTGAATACACTGTCAGCGGTATTGCGCCAACCGATACCGAATCAATCAGTTTTGTACGATACGACCAGTCTCGCCAGTTATCCAAGAAAAGCCGCTCCGAAGAAACCCACCCTATGTAAACTATCAGCTTCAGAGCTGGGTGGAAGCAAAGAATGTCAGAATGTGGGTCCCCTTCCCTTCGCTGCACCGTCAAGATTGCATCATCCAAAGACAGCCAGTGCGGGGGCCAGAAGTTGTTCCTTAGACATACACACACACACAAAAAAACGGAAAGAGATTTGTTGACACTGGGACGGAACTGCACCCAAATACGCATGTTTGAAATCAGCAACAGCTGGTTGTGCTTACATCCGAAAGGCGTGCTGCTGCGTGGGGTTCGCTGTGTTGCTAAAAACAGGCCTGGCCGGGACTGATAAAGTTCCGAACGCACTGGCTCGTCTGAAACTGGAACTTCTGCAGACGGTTAAAAAAGCTCACCCTAAAATTCTACTGCCGCTCTCGTTTTCGATGTCTGTCGGCTTGTGCCGTTGCGATGCGGTTTGAATGGATGATTGACAGAGTCATGACTAGCAATGTTGTTTGGCATCCCACGTTTAGTCAACACTGAAACACCAGTCAACAAATCACCCCAGTCAACCACTATGATGTTACAGGGTGAAACACCAGTCATCAACTAATCACCCCATTATGATGACGTTATATCAAAGTGAAACACCAAGCGTCATCAAATCACCTGAATCAACCACTACGATGATGCTATATCAAGGTGGAACACCAGTCATCAAATCACCCCAGTCAACCACTATGATGATGTTAGAGGGTGAAACACAAATGGAACTATGAAATCACCCCAGTCACCCACTATGATGATGCTATATCAGGGCGAAACACCAGTCATCAAATCACCCCAGTCAACCACTATGATGGTGTTAGAGGGTAAAACACCAATGGAACCATGATATCGCCCCAGTCACCCATTATGATGATGTTATATCAGGGTGAAACACCAGTCATCAAAACACCCCAGTCAACCACTATGATGATGTTATATCAGGGTGAAACACCAGTCATCAAATCACCACAGTCAACCACTATGATGATAATTTCATATGAAGGTGAAACACATTTTGTCAGAACACAGTACCTGCTTAAAATATCTACATGTTGCAACTAGTCCACTGTGGTGCGGACGTGGTCGTTGCCAACATGATCCCCTCCGTTCCTCCTCCTTCTCCTTCCTCCCACCCTTCCCTCTCTATGAGTGCTTTTGAAAGAATAAAGTAACCGTCCATTTCTTTGTTTTGGTTATAATCACCAAATCACACAAGAAGTCGGATTCTCTTTTCACGTCACATGTCTCGTCATGTCTAACGAGAACTGGGACAAAATGAAGTTGAATGAACTGGGAAGTCAGAAATTAGGCAGGTGGAATTCCTGGCAGTAGGCCAAGCACGAGGAAGCTATATTCTAACCATTTCGATTTACTGTATGACTGTTCGTGTTCTTCAGTGGTTACACGACTTAAAAATGCCCCAAGTACTGAGAACTGGTAAGAGTTAAGCAGCATCAGTCGCGGGAAATGGCCACGCCTTCACAGCTCCACAACATTCACGTTGTTATCTTCACAAATCGTAAACTAAGCACCCGTACCCAAGAAGAAACACGATAACCCAAAAGTTAATTTTATGGCTCATACCCATAGGGTCATTCAGTTCTTGTAACAGTACAACATTGCTTTTGACCTAATTAGCTTGCCATACACTACCAGCAACAGCTTAGTCAGTCAAATCTACATATCTGACAAAGAACAGACCATAAAATATGCAAGTTTCCTATTCCAAGCGCCCCCCCCCCCCTCCCCCAAAACACAACACACACACACACACACACACACACACACACACACACACACACCACACCACACACACACACACACACACACACACACACACACACACACACACACACACACCTGAACACCCACCGAAACGAGTCTTTATTCGCATGGTATTAGACCAGAGCATGTTCCATTATCACTGAGCGTGAGCTGGCATATTGCATGTCGTTTTCAGAACACCTGAGCGATGAACACCACTGCTCTCCTCCATCGGATTGCCACTGTTGACTGCTGACCTTGATTCAGTGATAACCGACCGTGGTTCAACTTCCGCCACAATCCTTGCTGTGAGACATTCTGCAAAGAACGCTCGTAGTGTCAGTGTTCTGTAGTTCGCTGAACATTCTATCGCATTAACTGAAACTAGAAAGGTTACGAAATTACTTCCGCCACAATCCTTGCTGTGAGACATTCTGCAAAGAACGCTGTAGTGTCAGTGTTCTGTAGTTTGCTGAACATTCTATCGCATAACCGAAACTAAAAAGGTTACGAAATTACTTCCGCCACAATCCTTGCTGTGAGACATTCTGCAAAGAACGCTCGTAGTGTCAGTGTTCTGTAGTTTGCTGAACATTCTATCGCATTAACCGAAACTAGAAAGGTTACGAAATTACTTCCGCCACAATCCTTGCTGTGAGACATTCTGCAAAGAACGCTCGTAGTGTCAGTGTTCTGTAGTTTGCTGAACATTCTATCGCATTAACCGAAACTAGAAAGGTTACGAAATTACTTCCGCCACAATCCTTGCTGTGAGACATTCTGCAAAGAACGCTCGTAGTGTCAGTGTTCTGTAGTTTGCTGAACATTCTATCGCATTAACCGAAACTACAAAGGTTACGAAAATAATTGTTGTTATTTCCTCCAACTCTAGTCAACAACGTGGAGCGGCGAGCACATCAGCTAATATGCTTTCCCGGTAGCTCACAGGATACACATATAAAATTGTTAATGTCTACCCATCAAAATTTGACGACAGGCCCCCCGGGATGTGCGTCAGGGAGTCAGGGCGAATTTAACCGGGGACCACACAGCTAAACTCTGCCAGGATTTAATTACTACCTTAAAGTAATAAGTGATTTTTTAACACTTCATTAATCCCTTGCTGAAAATTCGGGTCGCCTTGCGTGGGTAAGGCTACAGCAGCCACAAGAGCAGCGCTATGCAGCCACTGCTACCGGTAAAGAGACCGTCTCTACTACACAGTATTTCCGTTTGTCCAAACAAGGGTGTGGCTGCCAGTGTTGGGGACTTTTTAACGCGCGTACATATGTTAACGCATACGATTGCAGACTTGGACTGTACGAACACCGCAAAGAGAGTCTGCGCTGTAAGTTGATTCTGGGAGAATCAACACACAAGGGAGTTAATTAGCGCTCGAATGACGTCACACAAACGCAACAACAAAAAACCTGAGTCACCCACGGTAACTCTCACCTGGTAGGCGAGTAAATACAAAGTATATAAACTCTACCAGAGGTACATCCTGTTATTGCGAGCCGGTTTGGCCTAGCGGTAAGGCGTTAGGCTGGTAAGCGGAAGGACCTCGGTTCGATACCGCTTCGGCTCTCCTTTCTCTTCAAAAAGGTTGTGGTTTTTGTGGACACTGTCCTGTGACTTTGTCCATCACTTCCTACTGAAATGACTGGGCGTAAAACACCAACTTACTTACTTACTCCTACTGAAACATTAAAATGGCTCTCATCGCTGCCCATCGTAATGCAGGAATCATTCTGGTGGTGACAGTGTAGCGATAGGTATATAATCTCCCTCTTCCCCCCCACCTCCATACCCCTTTCCCCCCATTCTCCCCGTCCCTAATAAGCCTTATGGTTTCTGTGGACGTTAAGCACCATGCTTACTTACTTACTTACATCCTGTCACTCACGACTCCGGGAGAAAAATGAATTCCCTTGCCGTCAGTGTTACGCCTGGCTTCTCGGCCCGACCTTCTACCCACTGAGCTATCCCGTCCCTAACCAACACACAAGGGAGTTAATTAGCGCTCGAATGACGTCACACAAACAACACTAAAGACCCGAGTCGCCTACGGTAACTCACACCTGGCATGCGAGTAAACACAAGGTACATAAACTGCGCTAGAGGTACATGACGTCTCTGTCTTGAACTTTTTTAATGTAAAAGGTAAATATCCTCGCAAAATCTGCACTGAAACTCTGTTGTTGTTGAAAATGTACTTTTATGGGGGTTTTGTGTGTGTTTTCGTGTGTATGTTTTGTGTGCGTGCGTGCGTGCGTGCGTGCGTGCGTGCGTGTGTGTGTGTTTAGCTGAAGAGATAATCTCTGACTACAAGGGTCAGTGATCCGGCCGATGTCCAGCGAAGCGCAGGACAGTAGATCAAATGTGGCCACAGTACATCAGTGTCACCATCTGTCGGACGTGAGATGGACACTGCTGACGTCAGCGTGGTCGCCATAATTAACGCACGTGCCGCCCGCTGACTGACATGTATCCTGGCTGCATGACTGATCTGCTGACCGACTGTCTGCAGGAGATGAGCGGATATGGACCCGCCTTCAGTTGGTTCTCGGTCAGTGTATGGGGGGCTCGTGTGTGTGTGTGTGTGTGTGTGCGCGCGCTGCGGTGTGTGTTGGCCGTGTGTGTGGTGGTGTCGAGTGTGTGTGGGTGTGTGTGTGTGTGTGTGTGTGTGTGTAGTGTGCCGAGTGTGTGTGCGAGTGGTGTGTGTGTGTGGTGTGTGTGTGTGTGTGTGTGTGTGTGTGTGTGGTGTGTGTGTGTGTGTGTGGTGTGTGTGTGTGTGTGTGTGTGCGTGTTTGTGTGTGTGCGTGTGGTGTGTGTGTGATCTAGAATAAAAATGTAGGTGAGAGACAGGCACCCCGCATAATGAACGCTGTTCGGCAGCATGCTCCACATTTCACCCCCCCCCCCCCCCTACACACACACAACACACACACACACGCGCGCGCACACGCACACACACACACACGACAACCACCACACACACGCAGACCACCAGCACACACCACACACACACACAACACACACACACACACACACACACCACAACGCACGAACGCACGACACACACACACACAAACAACAACAATTTATTTATTTTTTAAACAAAACAAAAAACACGACGACACTACCACTCCCCCTACACTGGAACCAATATATACGACATCAGCCCTTCCGTAACCCCAAACCTAATGACGTATGTTACGACAGTCACACTGAGACAGTCACAGTTCGGAAGCGACCAGCGGCAACACCGATGCGGAGAACAGACCGAGTCTCCTACCTCCTGCCCTGCTAGCTGTCAGCACAGCACACTCAGTCCCACCACACTGACGCACACACACACACACAGACACACAGACGAACACGCTGCACCAAGGCAAGGTCAAGTCATTAAGCGGGGCGGCCCATATCTGTACAGCACGCAGACGTCCAGTAACTCGAAGCTGGGCGGCAATTAAGCCACAGCGTCAAGACCTGCATGTGGTCACTGATACAGTAAGTACCCACTGGCCCCCACACCGGCCAGGCGCGGGACGGATGGGGTCAGCTTAACTGGGTCAACTGACGGCAGGTGCGATAGTGGCCAGCGCGGAACTCGGTTGCAGCGGATAACGTGCTGGGCCGATCAGTGTGCTCCGGTCTGATAGCACGTGTATGGAGGCACAAGCACGGGCATAGCCACAGGAAAGGCACAGCCTAGCCACGTGGCTAGCCGGTACAGGTTCGGCTACGGCAGCAACCATAGCCACATGTATAGCCACTGGCACAGCTACACTACATCAGTGCATAGCTACAGCCACATGTATAGGCACAGCGGCCACATACATAGCGAAAGCCACATGTATAGCCGCCATGGGCACAGCTACACGTATAGCCACAGGCACAGCCACTTGCATAGCCACAGCCACAGATATGGCTACAGGCACAGCCACATCATATATAGCCACGGGCACAGCTACGTTTAGCCACAGACACAGACACTTGCATAGCCACAGACACAGCCACTCAGACTTGCATAGCCACAGGCACAGCCACATGCATAGCCAAAGCCACATGTATAGCCACAGGCCACAACCATAACCACAGGCACAGTCACAGCGATAGTCACAGGCACAGCCGCATGCATAGCCCAGGCACAGACACAACCACATCCACAGACCACGGCCACACGTATAGCCACAGACCACAGCCACAGGCACAGCCACATGTACAGCCGCCGCAGGCACAGCTACACGTATAGCCACAGGCACATGCATAGCTACAGCCACATGTGTAGCCGCAGACCACAGCCACATGTGTAGCCACAGGCATCACCATTGGCAAAGACATAGTGGCCACAGCTACAGGCAGAGCCACAGCCACAAGCATGCCATTTTTAAAATATATTTTGTTGTTGTCTGGCATCTCTCTCTCTCTCTCTCTCTCTCTCTCTCTCTCTCTCTCTCTCTCTCTCTCCCCCCTCCTCTCCCTCTCTTTGTCCGTCCGTCTGTGTCTGTCTGTCTCTTTCTGTTTGTCTGCTGAATGACCTTACGCGGACAGACGTTACAATCCAACATACACGTGAATGCAGCAATACATACCTATATCATAGTATATACGCAGTCAGTCTCCCACCATACAGACAGCTGCTGCACTGAGGCTTCAGAGAAACCTGCTGCTAACGTTTCGTAATCCCACAGTGTTTACTGCTTGCCGGCGTGGTCATTCACAGAAGGAATATTCTTCTGTCATAAACCATGCTGTGCCTTTTGGCATTTTGTTCCAGCAATAAAAGTATGTAGAGGGAGGGGGGAGGGGGTAAGGATGGAGAGAGAGGGGGGGAGAGAGGGGGGGAGAGAGAGGGGGAGGGAGAGGGATAGAGAGGAAGGGGAGAGAGGGATGGGGAGAGGGAGGGGGCAGAGAGAGAGAGAGAGAAACAAGGAAAAAGGTTGGGGTGTGTGTGTGTGTGTGTGTGTGTGAGAGAGAGAGAGAGAGAGAGAGAGAGAGAGAGAGAGAGAGAGAGAGAAGAGAGAGAGAGAACAAGGAAAAAAGGCTGGTTTGAAGTGACTGGCATGTCAGTTAGACTAGAGTGATGACGACGGACGTGTCTACTTTGTACAGGGATTCTTCAACACGTGGCTTGGAAGGCTGCGCGATGTCGAGCGCGAGCGGAGCTATATGAGCCCGAAGTCTATACTGAGAACAACTCGTGGTTTTACAATCACTGCCACAACGAAGACTGACACATGTGTTTACGTTCAGCATAGCAAATACACACACACTCTCTCTCTCTCTCTCTCTCTCTCTCTCTCTCTCTCTCTCTCTCTCTCTCTGCGCTCTCCTCTCTCTCTGCGTTTTTCTCTCTCTCTCTCTCTCTCTCTCTCTCTCTCTCTCTCTCCTCCTCCTCTCTCTCTCTCTCCTCTCTCTCTCTCTCTCTCTCTCTCTCCTCTCTCTCTTCTCTCTCTCTCTCTCTCTCTCTCTCGTCTCTCTCTCTCTCTCTCTTCTCTCTCTCTCCCTGCTCCGTTCCTCTCGTCTCTACCCCCTCCTCCCCATGTGCTCCTCTCTACCCCCTCTCTCCCTCTCTGCTATCTACTATCCTTAGTATTAAAGCTTTTAGTTCGTCTCTCTCTCTGCTTTCTCATCTCTCCTCTTGCTTCTCTCTCCCCTCTCTTCCCCTCCCCCTCGTCTCCCCCTCCTCCCCCCCCCCCTCTGCCTCCATCTCTTTCTGCTCATTCTATCCCCCTGGTCTCTCCCCCCAACTCCTCCCCCCTCCTTCCTCTCTGTGCCCCCCGCCCCCTCCCCCTCCCCGCCCCGTCTTCCCCCCTCCCTCTCTCTCAGGCTCCTTCCAGTGGGTCCAGTCTACACGACATACATGATGGCGCACAGCACGATACACGTCTTCTCCCAGGTGCGAGGCCGAAAGACGCCGATGCCAGAACCAGAAGCACCGGGGGCCAAAACAAACAGGTGGGCTGCCTGCAGACACGCCAAGGTCCACAGCCAGCCTCCCTGCTGATCTCAGGGTGGATGACCGATGGCCAATGCTGCCTCTGGACACTGACTTTAAAGGGGATCCAAACACACAAAAGCTTAAAAAGAACGCTTTAAAAAATTAAAAAAATTATGAGATCCAAACACATAAAAGGTTAAAAAGAACGCTATTTTTTATGAGATCCAAACATAAAAGGTTAAAAAGAATGTTATTCATTATGAGATCCAAACACAAAAGTTTAAAAAGAACGCTATTTTTTTTAATGAGATCCAAACATAAAAGGTTAATTAGAACGCTATTTATTATGAGATCCAAACACACAAATGCTTAAAAAGAACGTTATTTATTATGAGATCCAAACAAACAAAAGGTTAAAAAGAACATTATTTATTATGAGATCCAAACACACAAAAGGTTAAAAAGAACGTTATTTATTACGACAAAACACTGCATGCGAATTTTCGGGGTAAGCCCCTATTTCAAGCTACAAAACAAACAACACTTTAAAAACAATTCAACGGTAAAAATGAGATGTAGGATACTTTTTTCTATTGTTTGCGCTGTTTTGTTATGTTGTTTTGGTGTCCAGTGTTTTTAATCTTTTATGTGTTTGAAGCTTGTTTCAGAACGCTAGCAGTCCCTCTTGTTTCACACTTTAACCCTTTCACTGCCCCAGCCTGTAATTTTTCCTGGCTGAATGATGCACGGATGCACCTGAAAACGGTCCTATAACGTATCTATTTTCAATGCTATGCGTTTTGATGAAAATTGTTTCCCATGCCAGTGCGAAAAAGAAAACAAAAAGACTTAAGGGTTTCAAATTTCACACTTTTAAGGGTCGTTTTCAAGTGACATCGTGGCAGTGAAAGGGTTAAAGGGGAACGGAAGGGAAGAGACAGCACGGGCGTTATCGATAGGAATGTTGGGATCCAATATCCACTAGAACACGATACAGCCTTCTGTAAGCTACATATTTTCTACGTTTTCACGCCACCTTGTGTCTTTGCTTCTGTGCCACTTTAAAGGGGCATTAACCATGATCACTCAGTAACGGCCAAGAGCATGTACAATCACTGAAGCAGCTTAATTAATATTCTGCCTCATGGAGTCGTTCACGTAAGCAAGTCATGTAATTATGCCCTTCGATATAACCAGTATTCATTAATTCGTCGCTCCCTGTTTCCCTGTGTGTACGTGTGTGTGTGTGTGTGTGTGTGTGTGTGTGTGTGTGTGTGTGTGTGTGTGTGTATGTGTGTGTGTGTGTGTGTGTGTGTGTGTGTGTGTGTGTTTGTGTGTGTGTTTGTTTGTATGTGTGTGTTTGTGTGTGTGTGTGTGTGTGTGTGTGTGTGTGTGTGTGTGTGTGTGTGTGTGTGTGTGTGTGTGTGTGTGTGTGTGTGTGTGTGTGTGTGTAATAAAGTACGAATTGGCTGGTCGTATAACTGAACACAAGGGCAGAAAATAATTGTTCACCTCGACCAACACATTTCAGTTTCAGTTCACCAAAAGAGAGGAATAAACAGAAATGCCCCAAAGTTCCTTCCGCAACATACCCTTGGTTCATATCAACTCCCGGTCTGACCATAAGCCAAGACTGCAAAACAAATCACAACACAGGCAGCTAGGGCAGGGTTCCTACCGGATTTTTGTTTCACATGAATTCCCCAAATACTTATGTCCCAACCTAACGCCCATTTTCCCAGACCAATCAACGCTCTGTTACACGCAAGTTTCAAGTTAAATATATTTTATACTTTCTTTTCATCTCCCCCCCAACCGCCTTCTGCAGAATATAATTACGTTGACTGTTTTGAAATTCTAAAACTTGCAAGGCCGTGGCCAAAAGTGCCACTTTGCCAAAACTTTTCAGGCCTGGGAAAATGCATCTCTGCATTTCGAAACTTTCCCAAAGTTTAAAGACGGTGTTAGCCCAGCACGGGGCTGCAGGCTTTTTTTAAAATGCACGTATAGCACGTGCAGCTCGTAACATCAACAACACACTGCGTGCTAGCGAGCTAGACTACTTTCCCCTCACCCCCCCTTCTCTCTCTCTCTCTGTCTGTCTGTCTGTCTCTCTCTCTCTCTCTGCAATGGCTGATACAGCCCAGCGATCCTGTCCCGACTCAGTGGAGGTCTAGCCGCCTGACTGCTAACCCAGCTGACGTTCCCCAATCTCTGACAATCATACACAGGTGTCCGTGGGACATGCAAGAGGTCGAGGACCAGACCCTTCAAAAACTGCATGCGTGCTGGCTGCTAGGGGGCCTCGTGGAACAGTCGACTGTTCGTTGGATTAGTTACAAATTGGATTTTAACGGCCTGTCAACCACAGAGCGTCACGATGTCAACCGGGTCACGATGTCAACCGGGTCACGATGCCAACCGTGGAACTAACACGTGCGACGTAATATTTTGACACAGTGAAGTTTGCACAAAAAATAAATTGCACACACTCACACACACACACACAAGATAGAGTAATCAACGTGATGACAACATTTTACCACTTCAAAGAATTAGGAGAAGAAAAAAACGCACACAGCGCATGGCACATGCTCCAGTGGACTAGGGAAGCTCACTGGACAACTTACCGTTCGTTTTGTCACAGGAAGACCTCTGCTTCAGCTCAACGTGGTATCTATACAATGCGCTCGCAAACGCCCATATGCGCTCGTCTGTCAAGCTGTCCCGGCGCGGCCTTTGAAACAGTTCCAGTGTCGGTCTGACAGACAACGACCCTTGCTCGTCCTTGAAAGAAAGATCGTGGAGCGCTTCCTCTCTCTCAGTTACCGTAGGCAACTCGGGTCTTTGTTGCTGTACTTGTGTTACGGTATTTCCATCTTCCAGGCGATCGGTGGTGCGATGTCCTTGGCTTTGTGCCCGCAGGTAGTGTCTCATGCAGACGTAGTTCAAGTCCCCGCGTAGCACAGTAACGAATCCATGCAGTGAAGTAGCTACGGTCAGGGTGTTAAAAAATTAAAGCACCAGTTGAGAAGCTCCGCCGGCTACTGCAGATAGCTCATCCACCAAGCCGCCGTGTGACACAACGAACCACTGTTCATTATAAAGGTTGCATGCAAGACAAAAGTTTCCCTTCCTTTCTCCCTTTTCACTTGTGCAGCCGTTCTTTGCTTTCAGTTCTCGATTCAGAATACGAACCATAACAAACAAAAAAACAAAAACGAAACTCAAGGCAATACCAATTAGCTCTAACACTGATAACGAAATGGAACGGTTGAACCAACAATGATGCGTGTCTCTTCCAACACTGGAAAGTCGTCGACGAACCTCTCGCTTCTCGTTTGCAAAATCTGTCGTCGCGTCTCCTGCCAAGCCCCAGTCAGCTTTTCGTCTGGAGAATGGCACGTGCAAAACGTTCACTCAGGAAACCTCAATCCCGAAACACGACACCGAACGACGCTGATTGTACTGCCTGGGGAAATGGAGCGGTTCGATGTGGGAGGCAGGTACTACATCCTCAACAACTCCTATCGATGGCGCTGTCTGCAAGGCCAGGGCCAGCGCACCACGACAACACGCACACGCAGAGTACGCGGAACGGTCAGCACACTGCACTGACGGAAGAATGGTAGCATGGTAGTAACCTGCCTTCTCGCCTTAACCCTTTCACTGCCATGTATGCCGCGCCGTCATTAGGAAAATGACCAATAAAAGTGCCAAATTTTAAATCAGTAAAGCCTTTTCCCCCTTTGAAAGCACATGAAATAATTTCTGTCAAAATGCACAGTATTGAAGGTAGATATAATATTATAGGACCATTGCAGGTGTGTATGTGTGCACTTTTTAGCCCGGACATTTTACAGGCTGGGGCAGTGAAGGGGTTAAACCTTTCCCTGCAACGACGTCGCTTGAAAACGATCAATACAAGCGCGAAATTTCAAATCATTAAGCCTTTTTCTTTCTTGCGTTGCCACGTAAAAAGACTTCCACCAAAATGCACAGTATGGAATGCAGAGTTGTTATACTAGGACTGGAAAATATACTGTTTGAGGACACCGGAAAATATACTGTTTGCAGGCCTGTGTGTGCACTTTTCAGTCCTGAAATTTGACTGGCTGGGGCAGTGAAGGGGTTAAGCGGCGGTAACGCTAATGGCAACACGAGTCTGGTCAATGAGCTATTAGACGACGGGAGAGAGGCTAGTAGCACGTACAAGCCGGCCCACCAAGTTGAAACGGATCGATTGGCAACGCCGGTGGACTAACGGTAAGGCGTATAATTTGGCCACGATCTGAAGCAGAATGAACGAATTTGTTATCAACCAGTAAGTAACTTGGTGTTTTACACCCAGTCAACCATTACGGTTACATCACGGCGATTATTAACGAGGGTAATAGAATAAGTACAATACTTTTTCTTTGACATGCAGCCCTCGGGCGAGCAAGGCCCAGAACGAGGCCCAGAGCGAGGCCCAGAACGAGGCCCAGAGCGCCTGTATAGAATCAACAAATCAACAAGAGGATGTACCTCTGGTAGAGTTTATGTACCTTTTATTTACATGCATGCCAGGTAAAAGTTACCGTAGGCGATTCGGGTCTTTGTTGTTGTGTTTGTGTCAGTGACGTCTTTCGAGCGCTAATTAACTCCCTTGTCTGTTGCTTCTGTATAATTTGGTCGCCTTCAAGCCCGTTATTCAACACGTGTTCTGATCTCCTCGATTGCCACCACACGTCTTCCCCCCAGTCTCTCTCTCTCTCTCTCTCTCTCTCTCTCTCTCTCTCTCTCTCTCTCTCTCTCTCTCTTTCGAGCGTTGAGTATGCTGTGAACCGAGCAAGGAGTATCAGTCTGTCCTCACGTCTCTGCCACAGTTGGCTACGTCATAGCCTCAAAAACTGACAGATTAAGTTTGTTTTCCGTCAGGGCATGAGAGGAAGGGGGGCTGTGATTGGCCGTGGTGTTAGCTAGCCTGAGCAACTGTGGCAGAGATGAGGCGGGTGCCCCGGCAGTCCCTCACAGTTGTAAACACAGAGAACCATGTTCGCTGCTTCAAAGCCTACACCCATTATCGTTATCATCTTGCTCATCATCAATACTGTCAGTAAAACGAGAGATGTTTACTGTCTGTGGTTACACTAGGCGCGGGCAAAGCACAACATCTTGGAGTATAAAAACTAAACTTTAAAACGAATTTCTGTTTTGGTTTTGTAACCTGCTAGCTGGTTTTGTTTGTGTGTGTGTGTGTGTGTGTGTGTGTGTGTGTGTGTGTGTGTGTGTGTGTGTGTGTGTGTGTGTTGTGTGTTTGGTTTTTGTTGTTGTTTGTTTTGTCTATTGCGGAGGTGGTTGTTTTCTGTTTTGTTGTTTTTGTTTTGCTTTGTATATCAACGTTGGGAGAGACTCCCGGGGACGTAGTGTGATGGATTTATGGGCTTTCCCGAGCGCTTAGACTCTACCTTGAACAAGACCAAGCAGATCCCGTGAGGGTGTCAGGAAGGTTTAATTCACAAAACTCCAGACTCCACCTCCTGGCCGATCTAGGCCTTAGTCTTGATCACCACGGTGTGCCATTCTCCAGGTGTGGAGCTTTGGACCCGGGTACTAATGATCCCAGAGAGCTGGTCGATGTTCGTTATGGCAACGTGTCCCCTTACTGCGGCTCTACCTGTGTCGGCAGCACCCATGACACGACCGTGGGGCCGTCATCTGACTCGCACCTTGCTAAACGAGCCACTGAGTAAGCGAGAGAAACCAGCAGGCTAGGTAGTATGCGTCTAGGCAGATGAAAATACTGATCTGACTGCAATTCCTGCTAGAGAGAGAGAGAGGGGGGGAGAGAGGGAGAGAGAGAGGGGGGGGAGGGAGAGAGAGAGAGGGAGAGGAGAAGGGAGAGAGAGAGGGAGGGAGAGAGAGAGTGGAGAGAGGGAGGGAGGGAGAGAGAGAGAGAGAGGGGGAGGGAGGGAGGAGAGAGAGAGAAGAGAGGAGAGAGAGAGAGAGAGAGAGAGAGAGAAGAGAGGAGAGATAGAGAGAGAGAGAGAGAGAGAGAACTCGAGCTCGAAAACTTTAATACTCAAGGATAGTAGCGTTAGGTCCATTTGCACCTCTCTAACAGCCAGTCCTGAGCGAGAGAGAGAGAGAGAGAGAGAGAGAGAGAGAGAGAGAGAGAGAGAGAGAGAGGAGAGAGAGCGAAAAACAAGACAAAGCAAAACAACAACAACAAACGCCCAACAAAAGTCTACATTCAGTGTTGGCCCGCGAGTCTTTCACGACAGCGGTTCAATTCTCCCTCTCTCCCTCTTCTCTCCCCAACCTCCGCGCCAAAATCCTATAACACACAGCCGACCGACTAAAGCAAAACTCTTTCTTAGAATATAATCCACAGCTTAGAGCCAAGACCTCGCCCTGAAAGAGAGAAGAGAAACGGAGAGGCAGACAGAGAATGCATTATGTTCTCGCTTTGTCTCAGAGAACCCGACTGTCGCTATACGTACAGACAGGATACTATGTCCTACCACTGATTGCACGCCATGAGACATAACAATAACAATAACAATATACTTTATTCATCCCAGCGGGAAATTAAAGCTGTCATTCGATCGCACAACGAAGAACATCTCTCAATAACTCTAAGTCATGAAACACACGCACATACACACTCTTAGACACACGCCCCCTTTCTCTCAATCTGCATACACTAATAGCAAACCCCAAATTACCTGGAATAATGCTTTCTCTGTCAAACCAAAACGTAAAAACTCTCAAATTAAATAAAAATCATTAGGTTCACTACATCCCCAACCCTCCCTTAGAAAGTTATCATCCTCAACAGACGTCTTGACGCATGCGCACACTCAGTTAATGACAGGTATAATTTTCATTTAAAAAAAACAACTGACACAGCCGAGGGTAAAAACGAGGCTGTATAACGGTTTGTATTTGTTCTCGGAAGTAAAAATCTTCCACTCCTGTTGCTATCAAAGTGGTGTCTCATCGGGTGTGTAGGACCTACATCTACAGGTTCACGCCATGAGACACCCAGTACAGAGTCTAGGCGAGATCAAGAGAAGGGAGGTGAGCTGGACTCTCACGAAGAAGCTAGCCCAGAAGAGATCAAGAGCAGGGAGGTGGAGCTGGACTGGAGAGTCAGACTTCTTTTGCTTCAGTTGTTTCCCAACCGCGGAGCTACGGACATTGTCTTTGTGACTCTGTTCTGCATAGCAGTCGGGACAGCAGTTGCGTGGCCGTGCGGTGGTCGCTGTGCAACGCCGGACGGACACTGCCGTAACATTTTGTTGTTCTGGCGGCGGTCCACGGCAGCCTTGGTCTTCGGTGTTGGCGCCCGTTTCGAGGTTTCACTCTTCTGTCCCCCCCCCTTTTCCCACTCGTCCCCGTCCCTAATAGGCCTTCTCGCCTCCGTGGACGTTAAGCAACAAAAGCTCACACACTCACACAGACACCCGGATCTCCGCCTCGCGTCCGGATCAGCAGTCTCGGTGACAGACAACACTCGGACGCTCGGCCAGAAAGGTGCCGACACACGAGTCGGGCACTTACAATGAATGCCACACTCCGAGCATCAGCTTTCCGGCATCTTCCTCCAAACTCTGCCGGAACTGGTCGTTACGCCCACAGAGCTATTATGCCGCTGAAAGGCACTCTTTGTCTCCGCGCAGCTGTCCATCGACGTTGTCACCACCCTCCAGAAGGTTTGGGTACTAATGTACAATATAATCCCCCGCTTAGAGGATGTGAGCCGGTTTGGCCTAGCGGTAAGGCGTTAGGCTGGTAAGCGAGAAGGACCTCGGTTCGATACCGCTTCGGCTCTCCTTTCTCTTCAAAAAGGTTGTGGTTTGTGGACACTGTCTTGTGACTTTGTCCATCACATCCTGCTGAAACATTAAAATGGCTCTCATCGCTGCCCATCTTAATGCAGAAGTCATTCTGGTGGTGACAGTGTAGCGATAGGTATATAATCTCCCTCTCCCCTCACCTCCATACCCCCTTGCCCCCTTCTCCCCGTCCCTAATAAGCCGTACGGTTTCTGTGGACGTTAAGCACCGTGTTTACTTACTTACTTACCCGCTTAGAGGAAGGAACATAGCGTCCAAGCACACTTATAAACATGAGGCGCGTACGGCCCCGGGTAAAAAAAAAGAAGAAAAAAAGAGAGAAGAGTTCCGTCTCGATTCAACCGATTTGGGTTTTATTTGTGCTTGCGTAAGCAACGTGGACGGTTGTAAAAGAAACGCCTGATATAATCCTGAGTTGTCTGACACAAACTTACAGCCATCTGAGCACCAACGAAAAACTGTCCGTTAGTTGACAGTTTTTCAAAACCTATGGCGTAATCAACTATGGCAATGGTTATAGGAAGGATGTCGTAAACCAGTGCTTAGAGTTTGTTGCAACGCTAGAGGAAGCTGGGCTCTGCTGCAAGTGGACGGGTAGACTACCTGGCCAATATCAAACTCAACGCACGGACAAGTGGAAAAGAAGGAAATTTCTTGAATGAGAAACGACACAAAAAGAAGACACGTGTGAGAGGCAATGTATTCCGGGTGAAGTTGGTTGCTTACAGTATTCAGGAGTCAGCGATCTGGTTTCGGTCTCATTCTGAATCTTTTTTCTTTGGTTGGGTGTGTGGCTTTATACATGTATTAGTAGAGTCAATGGATTCCGAGTTGGTTGCTTACAGTATTCAGGAGTCAGCCGTCTGGTTTCGGTCTCGTTCTGAATCTCTCTGATTTTTTCTTGGTTGGATATGCGGCTTTATACATGTAAAAGTAGAGAACAAGGACAAGAAGAACAATCAAAATAGAGAAGAAGACGAAGAAGAAGAACAGCAGCAGCAGCTGCGACACAGCAACAACAACGACAAAACAAAAAAGGGGAAAAGGGTGATGATGATAATGTTAGAATTATGAATGACAACCGAAAAGACACAAACACTAAACAAAAAGGCAAGGATAAAAACATGTATAATATACGCATCGTGCGAGCATGTGGTACTGGCAATGTCCATTAAAAGGAATTGAGCGGGCAAACTTCGAATTAGAACGTAACTCTCTCTCTCTCTCTCTCTCTCTCTCTCTCTCTCTCTCTCTCTCTCTCGTCTCGATTTACTCTGATGAAGGTCTTCCAGACTTCGATCTAAATAAGCCAGAAACGTTTTAGAATGATCTCTAGATACACGCAACACGTATTCGTGCACCATCCCCCCCCCCCCCCCCCCCCCCCCCCCGACTCCGTCGAAAACAGCAACACAATAACAAAACCGAACAAAAACCAAACGAGACAACACAACATCAACAACAAAAATCAGGCACGAAAAACAAATGGATTTGGGAAATAACAGCTACTTTGTGGCCGAAAGCCCTCTTCGT
>JABMCL010000212.1:390000-395000 GCA_018857735.1 Alviniconcha marisindica | reverse complement strand
GACACGGTGGAGGTGTCCCCTGACCAGGTGGACATGCTGGGAGGTCAGATCATCCAGGTGGCGGGGCAGTGTCAGGAACCTTACTCCACCGTCTACTGCCGCTTTGACGAACAGGTAAGAAGCACAGGCAATTATCAGATGATCCAGGTGAAAGCTCTCGTAGTTTCAGGAACCTTACCCCACCGTCTACTGCCGTTTTGACTAACAGGTAGGAAGCACAGGCAATTATCAGATGGTCCAGGTCTAAGCTCTTGTAGTGTCAGGAACCTTACTCCACCGTCTGCTGCCGTTTTGACCAACAGGTAAAAAACACATGCAAATTTTCCGATGGTCCGGGTGACAAGGTGGTGTCAAGAGCATTACCCCCAACGTCTACTGACGCTTTGACCAGTCAGATAGTTTGGGTGACAGGGTAGTGTCAGGAACCTTACTGCAACGTCTACTGCCGCTTTGACCAGTCAGATGGTTTGGGTGACAGGATGGTGTCAGGAACCTTACTCCAACGTCTACTGCCGCTTTGACCAGCAGGTAAGAAGCACAGGCAAGTTATCAGATGGCCTGGGTGACATGGTGGTGTCAGGAGCATTACCCCAACGTCTACTGACACTTTGACCAGTCAGATGGTTTGGGTGACAGGATGGTGTCAGGAACCTTACTGCACCGTCTGCTGCCGCTTTGACCAGCAGGTAAGAAGCACAGGCAAGTTATCAGATGGTTTGGGTGACAGGGTGGTGTCAGGAACCTTACTCCAACGTCTGCTGCCGCTTTGACCAGCAGGTAAGAAGCACAGGCAAGTTATCAGATGGTTTGGGTGACAGGGTGGTGTCAGGAACCTTACTCCAACGTCTACTGACGCTTTGACCAGCAGGTAAGAACCACAGGCAAGTTATCAGATGGTTTGGGTGACAGGGTGGTGTCAGGAACCTTACTCCAACGTCTACTGACGCTTTGACCAGCAGGTAAGAAGCACAGGCAAGTTATCAGATGGTTTGGGTGACAGGGTGGTGTCAGGAACCTTACTCCAACGTCTGCTGCCGCTTTGACCAGCAGGTACGAGGCACAGGCAAGTTATCAGATGGTCCGGGTGACAGGCAAATCATCAGATGGTCCGGGTGACAGGCAAATCATCAGATGGTCCGGGTGACAGGCAAATTATCAGATGGTCCGAGTGACAGGCAAATCATCAGATGGTCCGGGTGACAGGCAAATTATCAGATGGTCCGGGTGACAGGCAAATCGTCAGATGGTCCGGGTGACAGGCAAATCATCAGATGGTCCGGGTGACAGGCAAATTATCAGATGGTCCGGGTGACAGGCAAATCGTCAGATGGTCCGGGTGACAGGGAAATTATCAGATGGTCCGGGTGACAGGGAAATTATCAGATGGTCTGGGTGACAGAGCAGCGTCAAGAACCTTACTCCATAGTCTGTCGCCACTTTGACCAACAGACAGGAATCACAGGTAACTGGTCAGGTGATCCAGGTTGGGGAGGATTATATCCCGAAGCGCCTTGTGGTCCGGAAATTACTCGACGGCAACAATATTCCCATTGAGCAGACAATTACAGGGACAGTAATGATTCCTTTTGAGCAGTATTCCTTCTGTAACACTACACTCTATCACATGAGCAATACACTACCTGAGCAATATTTCTGATGTAACAGTATGCTTTCACATGAGCAATATTCCTTCAGTAACACTACACTCTATCACATGAGCAATATTCCTTCAGTAACACTACACTATCACACGAGCAATACTCCTTCAGTAACACTAGACTATCATCTGAGCAATTCTTCTTCTGTAACACTACGCTATCACACGAGCAATACTTCTTCAGTAACACTACACTATCACACGAGCAATACTCCTTCAGTAACACTACACTATCACACGAGCAGTACTCCTTCAGTAACACTACACTGTCACACGAGCAATACTCCTTCAGTAACACTACACTATCACACGAGCAATACTCCTTCAGTAACACCACACTATCACACGAGCAATATTCCTTCAGTAACACCACACTATCACACGAGCAATATTCCTTCAGTAACACTACACTGTCACACGAGCAATACGCCTTCAATAACACTACACTATCACACGAGCAATATTCCTTCTGTAACACTACACTATCACACGAGCAATATTCCTTCTGTAACACTAGACTATCACATGAGCAATATTCCTTCTGTAACACTACACTATCACACGAGCAATATTCCTTCAGTAACACTACACTATCACCTGAGCAATATTCCTTCTGTAACACTAGACTAACACATGAGCAATATTCCTTCTGTGACACTACACTATCAAACGAGCAATATTCCTTCAGTAACACTACACTGTCACACGAGCAATACTCCTTCAGTAATACTACACCATCACACGAGCAATACTCCTTCAGTAACACTACACTATCACACGAGCAATACTCCTTCAGTAACACTACACTATCACACGAGCAATACTCCTTCAGTAACACTACACTGTCACACGAGCAATACTCCTTCAGTAACACTACACTGTCACACGAGCAATACTCCTTCAGTAACACTACACTATCACACGAGCAATACTCCTTCAGTAACACTACACTGTCACACGAGCAATACTCCTTCAGTAACACTACACTATCACACGAGCAATACTTTTCTTCTGTTACACTACACTATCACACGAGCAATACTCCTTCAGTGACACTACACTGTCACACGAGCAATACTCCTTCAGTAACACTACACTGTCACACGAGCAGTACTCCTTCAGTAACACTACACTATCACACGAGCAGTATGTCTTCTGTGACACTACACTGTCACCGCCTTCTCCTCCACCTCTTCACCTTCAGTCCTCATCTTCCCCACCACTGAGCGGCAGTTCCTTGCCTTGCCCTTTGTGCAGGAAGTGACGGAGGGGAAGATCACGGCGGGCATGGTTGGCTGGTGTCCGGTGCCACGCCTGAACAGCCGTGGCTGGGTCAAGCTGGAGGTGTCCTCCAGCAAGAACGCCTGGACCGTCTACACCTACATCATCGCCAGTGAGCGCAACGGCTGGTTTCACATCGGTCTGTTGGGGCTGGGTGGTTAAACGTGTTTAACGCCGAGTTGTCTCCGAAGAGGTGCTGGCGGGGACCGAGATCCCGGGAGGTGGGTGAAGAGGGGAGATCATGCCTAACGCTACGCTGTCACCACCGGGATGACTCCTGCATTCAGATGGGCAGCGATGAGAGCAAGTTTAATGTGTCATTAATTGTGAGGGACAAAGTCACACATCGGTCTGTTGGGGCTGGCTGAACAGTCCTTCTCTTTTTCCTCCTCCTCCTCTTCCTCCAGTCCTCATCTTCCTGTTCCTCTTCGTTTCATCATTGCTTGTTCGCTGTGCAGTTCCCTCTCTGTTCACTGGACGTTAGACAGACGTCCCGGTCACGCAGCCGTCTTCTTGTCTTCCTCTTCGTTTCATCATCGCTTATTTGCTGTGCAGTTCCCTCTTGCACTATTCACTGGACATCCAACAGAAGTCCCGGCCACGCAGCCGTCTTCTCGTCTTCCTCTTCATTTCGCCATCACTTGTTCGCTTTGCAGTTCCTCCTTTGTTCGCCGAACGTGTCTTCCTCTTCGTTTCATCATCACTTGTTTGCTGTGCAGTTCATCCTCTGTTCGCTGGACGGTAGACAGACGTCCCGGTCACACAGCCGTCTTCTTGACTTCCTCTTCGTTTCATCATCACTTGTTCGCTGTGCAGCTGGACGTCCGATAGACGACCTGGTCACGCAGCTGTCTTCTCGTCTTCCTCTTCGTTTTATCATCACTTGTTCGCTGTGCAGTTCCTCCTCTGTTCGCTGGACGTCCGATAGACGACCTGGTTGCGCAGCCGTCTTCTCGTCTTCCTCTTCGTTTTATCATCACTTGTTTGCTGTGCAGTTCCTCCTTTGTTCGCTGGACGTCCAGTAGACGACCCGGCCATGGCGCCGTGGTTCCAGGTCAACCCCCCAGAGCTGCGTCTGTCCTGGGACCCCAGCCTTCTGACCACTGGAGAGGCCAGCGAGACAGTGGACATCGTCCTCGTGCAGTACCAGGAGTCACACGATCAGGTCTCGATTGACTAACGTGGCGGTCACATCAGGTCTCGATTGACTAACGTGGCGGTCACATCAGGTCTCGATTGACTAGCGTGGCGGTCACATCAGGTCTCGATTGACTAACGTGGCGGTCACATCAGGTCTCGATTGACTAACGTGGCGGTCACATCAGGTCTCGATTGACTAACGTGGCGGTCACATCAGGTCTCGATTGACTAGCGTGGCGGTCACATCAGGTCTCGATTGGCGAGGCCAGCAGAAAGGACTAACGTGGCGGTCACATCAGGTCTCGATTGACTAGCGTGGCGGTCACATCAGGTCTCGATTCAGTGACTAACGTGGCGGTCACATCAGGTCTCGATTCAGTGACTAACGTGGCGGTCGCATCAGGTCTCGATTGACTAACGTGGCGGTCACATCAGGTCGAACTCGCAGAAATTGGGACTGTTGACACGTGTTGATATTATCCCAGAACGTGGAGGTCAAATCAGGTCGAACTCGCAGAAATTGGGACTGTTGACACGTGTTGATATTATCCCAGAACGTGGAGGTCAAATCAGGTCGAACTCGCAGAAAAAGGGACTGTTGACGCGTGTTGATATTATCCCAGAACATGCAACAGAGAGAGGGTGATGTGTGCGTGGTGGTGGTAGTGGGAGTGGGGCGGATGAGAGAGAGAGAGAGAGAGAGAGAGAGAGAGAGAGAGAGAGAGAGAGAGAGAGAGAGAGAGAGAGACACACACACACACAGACAGAGAGACAGAGACAGACAGAGACAGACAGACAGACAGATATAACTCAGAACTTGAGAGAGAGAGAGACAGAGAGAGAGACAGAGAGATCAGAACTTTAGTACACAAAGATCCAAAATTTTGGCAGTTGCCTCTTCTAACAATCTGTCCTTGTTCTG
>JABMCL010000212.1:315000-382500 GCA_018857735.1 Alviniconcha marisindica | reverse complement strand
TAACTTGCTGACATATGTTGTTTTCTTGATAATCGTAAGATCAGTTTAATATCACTTACGTGAAAAGACTTTAAGTAAAAAGGAAGCAAAAATCTGAAACAGAACGAGGCCCAGAACGCTCGTGTACAATCAAAACACAAAGGAGTGAATTAGCGCTCGAAATACGTAACACAAACACAGCAACAAAAGCCTGAGTCGCCTACGGTAACTCTTACCTGGCATGGGTGTAAATACAAGGTACATAAACTCTACCAGAAGATGTACCTGTTATGGTGAGCCGGTTTGGCCTAGCGGTAAGGCGTTAGGCTGGTAAGCGGAAGGACCTCGGTTCGATACCGCTTCGGCTCTCCTTTCTCTTCAAAAAGGTTGTGGTTTGTGGACACTGTCCTGTGACTTTGTCCATCACTTCCTACTGAAACATTAAAATGGCTCTCATCGCTGCCCATCTTAATGCAGAAGTCATTCTGGTGGTGACAGTGTAGCGATAGGTATATAATCTCCCTCTCCCCCCACCTCCATAACTCCCCCCCCCCTTCTCCCCGTCCCTAATAAGCCTATGGTTTCTGTGGACGTTAAGCCCCATGTTTACTTACTGTACCTGTTACGTATTACGTATGTTACGTGCGTTACGTATTTCGAGCGCTAATTAACTCCCTTGTGTGGACGGAACTGCACTGTGTTTTGACGTGAAGGAGTTTGGCTTGATCGTTTCCTCAGTTCCAGCCGTGCACAACACCTACCTGCTGCCCACCTACATTTCCTCCGTGGCCGTTAAGGGAGACGCCAACTCGGACACTGTGACCTTCGCCAAGGCCCCACCGGGTGACCTTCACCCTCGCCGTTTGGATGTCATGGTCAACCATGAACATTACTTCTTCACGGACCTTCCGTTTCAGGACTTCAAAGGTCAGTGATGGATTGTTAGTGAGATGCCGGTATTCATAGTTCTGCTGATGCAGGATCTTTCATTCATTCATTCTTTCTTTCTTTTTTGACATATTATTTCTTGTGTGTTCCCCTTTATTCGTTTTTTGTTTCTGTTCTTTTCCCACCTCTCTCTCTCTCTCTCTCTCTCTCTCTCTCTCTCTCTCTCTCTCTCTCTCTCTCTCTCTCTCTCTCTCTCTCTCTCTCTCGCCCCCTCTCTCTTGCTCTCTCTCTCTCTCTCTCTCTCTCTCTCTCTCTCTCTCTCTCTCTCTCTCTCTCTCTCTCTCTCTCTTTTGCCTCTTTCTCTCTCTTTTCCCACCTCTCTCTCTCTTCCCCCCCCCTCTCGTCTCACCTCTCTTTTGCCTCTCTCTCTCTTGCCTCTCTTTGCCTCTCTCTTGCTCTCTCTGTCTGTCTCTGTCTGTCTGTCTCTCTCTGATCTACCAATACCCCCACCCCCTTTTCTCTCTCTCTCTCTCTCTCTCTCTCTCTCTCTCTCTCCTCTCTCTCTCTCTCTCTCTCTCTCTCTCTCTCTCCTCCAGCCTAACTACCATTCTTCCTTCTTTCTTTCCTTCCCCCTCCTCCTTTCCCTCCCCTTCTGTTCTCCCATGGCACCGATGTTCTGTGATCAGTCATTTCAAAGCCAGCATTGAAGGAAGCAAGCGTTGTGGCCTGACTTGCAGGAATTACTGTGATCAACAACGAAAATTACGCCCATCCGGCGAGACAAGACGATCGAGAGCACAGCAACTTCACCGTGCTGGTGAAAAGCGGGGCGGGTGTGCAAGTGGCGGAACGGCACGGGCTGTTGCATGTAGTTGTTCTCCTCCCTCCGTATAAAAAGGTGAGAGATTCTGATTAGGTGTTACTACACCGAGACGCACGTGCCAGATTGTGCGTTTTTTGTTTTTTGTTGTTTTTTCTCGTTTAAAAAAAAATAAAAAAATTTTTTTTTTTCTTGGTATTCAATTGTGATCGAGTGTAGGCCTACAGCTTTATTAAAGAGTAGTACTTCCGTGAACATTATGTAATCAGTATGAGACTATTGTAATGGTAACACAAAACACTCGCATACATATGCTGTGAGTCTTATATACAAGTATATAATAACAATACTAATACAACATTCAGGCACGCACGCACACACGCACTAACACACACACACACTAACACACTAACACACACACGCACGCACAGACACACTAACACACACACACACACACACACACACACACACACACACACGCACGCACGCACGCACGCACACTAACACACACACACTAACACACACGCACGCACGCACACTAACACACACACACTAACACACACACACTAACACACACACACACGCACAACACACACACACACACACAAACACACACACACACACACACACACACACACACACACACACACACACACACACACACTAACACACACACACTAACACACACACACACAGCAGCCGCAGCAGGAAGATCCCACACAGAAACTGGTAGGATGCTATTCAGTCAAATGGAAAGACGGTGAAAAGGTAGGATTTAAGCGATCTGGATTCGACGGTGTCTAGGGATTGGACGGTGTCTAGGGATTGGACGGTGTCTAGGGTGTCCGTCTAGACTTTCCGCCTGTCTTTCAGGACGACGGCACCATCAGCCCGAGGTCCCCAGAGTCTGAGGGTTTGCTGGGCACGTGGGACGGGAAGCGGGTGAACGAGTACCTCAAGCCGGGTGGACGGGGGGACTACGTACCCGTCGGTACCAGCGCCATGAACAAGTACCGGGACTTCGCGCTCAAGTGTCAGTCACCAGTTTAACCACAGTGATGACAGTAGTGTTAACTGGGCCTCTTTTCAAATGTGCGCCTGGCGTTTACGTGCGACATACGAGTAACGTAGATCAAACCCTTTTTTTTTCTTTTTTTTCTTTTTTTTCTTTTTTTCTTTTCTTCTTCTTTCGTTCTGTATCTGTATCGCTGTCAACGCTGCGCAGTACCCTAAAATGACAGTAACGGCCAGCTTTGTGGCCGATGGTCGTTAACGGAAGAAGAAGAAGAACCATACCCTCTGGCGGGGACCGAGGTCCCAGGAGGTGGGACTGAAAAGAGGGAGACTATACCTAACGCTGTGCTGAACCCATCAGAATGACTCCTGCATTAAGATAGGCAGCGATGAGAGCCGTTTTAATGTTTGACTAATTGTGAGGGGCAAAATCGCAAGACAGTGTCCGCAAATCACAAATTTTTGAAGAGGAAGGAGAGCCGAAGCGGAATCGAACCAAGGTCCGTCTGCTTCCCAGCCGTACAAGAGCCTTCCCGCTAGGCCAAACCGGCTCGCTCAGTTTGTTTTAAACCGTTGATCATCCATTTCAGGGGCCGTGGAGAGCTCCCAGAAGTCACTGTTCCAGTTCAAGCACCACGTGACCACCACCAGAAATCCCCGGATGGATCCCGCCAGGGATTACACGCGAGGCCCGAACAAACCTGATGACGACTCCGTCCACTCCGAATGCGGATCCACAGACAACCCGTGTGCGCATGACTACTACGTCACCGGAAACAGAACCATTGCTGCCGACACTAGGAATGCCCAAGAAAGCTTCGAAAGTTTGCGACGTTCGCAAAGAAAAAGTAAACATGGCTTTTACTCTAGTTTTGTTGTTGTTGCTGTGGTTTTAATTTGTATTTTTTTTTGGATAGATACATCAGTTCATTGCAGTGGCTTCTTAGGTTGGCCATATAAGCAACGGTTTGTCTGCGTAATTAGTCATCTGTGTGTCAGATTATAGCCCCGCATGCTTCACCCACTGCCAGAAATATCCACCTTTCAAAATTTTGCCTTCTCGGTTCATTCAGCTTCATTATTTTCCGAAGAAGCAATCTCGCTAAAGTTGTGAAAGCAACCAACAATACAAATACAACACGAACTTTATTGCCAAGAGTCAATGTCAAGTTGTTGCAGCAGGAACGTTTCATGGTTCCAAGTACACGGTACAACTGTATTGTCTCTGAGTAGGGAATTTGCCTTCTGGCTCGTTGTTTACATAAAACATTCAATACGTTTTACAAGGAAACTTCAACAGTTCAATAGAACATGGAGAAAATACAAAAGCCATAAATAACTCACTCACACATTCACACCAATCACAAAACACTATAATAATAATAACAATAATAATAACAATCGTTTCTAACGCGCAAATTCTTAAAAGGTCCTCAGCGCTTTACAAAGAACATGATGGGAGTGGGGGAGCTGGTTAATGTACATGTACAAAAATCAAACAAACAAAGCAAAAATTAAACGTATACACTGAGTCACGCTGTCTCTGTCTGTCTGTCTGTCTGTCTCTCGTTTTGAACAACAACAGATAATACAACGTATCCATTTTGTGCCAACAAACAAGAAACTGAAATACATTTTGTATTCCAATGTCCAGTGTATAATCAATTAAGAAGCAAGTACTTGCCTAATATAATTAATGTACGCGACCACAGAAAACATCTCATCCTCCTCATGAATAGTAGCTCTCAGGAAACAATTCTGAATGTTGCAAAATTCCTAGTGTGTGCATTTAATCTAAAGTCGTCTAAATTGGATGTGAATACTTGAGTATCACTCTGTTTGGATGTCCGTAGAGCCGCTCTGCAAACATAAGTGCTTATGTGCACATTGTAATGAATATATAATTATTGGTAGAGATTGCGTTAGCCCGTTGCAGAGTTGGCTGAAGATGTCATTGAATGTATATTTTGGGTTCTGTGAGTCGCTTGTTCCCCCATTGAAAGGGGCTGTTGGCCTGTTCAGTTAAATATGTCAGTCTCTCTCTCTCTCTCTCTCTCTCTCTCTCTCTCTCTCTCTCTCTCTCTCTCTCTCTCTCTCTCTCTCTCTCTCCCCACACCACACACACACACACACACACACACACACACACACACACACATACACATCAAATCGAACTATGTTACAAGAACACACATTCACACCAATCACAAAACACTATATGTTACAAGAATACACATTCACACCAATCACAAAACACTATGTTACAAGAGCACACATTCACAACAATCACAAAACACTATATGTTACAAGAGCACACATTCACAACAATCACAAAACACCGTATGTTACAAGAACACACATTCACACCAATCACAAAACACCGTATGTTACAAGAACACACATTCACACCAATCACAAAACACCGTATGTTACAAGAACGCACATTCACACCAATCACAGAACACCATGTTACAACGACCAGTGACCTGTTGCGCAGTATGGTCCTGCGGCTGGCTGGACATCCCCTTCGCCGTGAAGGACCACACCAACTACAGCGCGGACAACACGCTACGGGTGACCGGTTGTCGCCAGGGGCTGGGCAGTGCGGGCAGCGCCAGCGGGGGGCCCGTCCAGTACACCTGTGTCCAGAACCAGACGGAACACCAGCCCTTCTGGGAGCCCTACGAGGTCAACCACCACCTGTGCACCGCGGGTCAGTCGCTTAAATCAGCGCCGCGTCAGTCTCTCTCTCTCTCTCTCTCTCTCTCTCTCTCTCATACACACACAGACACACACACACACACACACACACACACACACACACACACACACACACACACACACACACACACACACACACACACACACACACACACACACACACACACACACACACACACACACACACACACACACACACATCAAATATGTCAGTCTCGGCTTCTTGAAGTCACAGAAAGTAACGTGCGTCCTCTTCTCCCGTCTTGGCTTTCGCTGTGTGACTGACAGCACATTGACAGCAGCATGAACACCAAGGCTTTGCTTGTGACACAACATCAGCATGAACATGAAGAGTTGGGCTGTGGCACAACACACTGACAGCATGCAGCCAAGGCAGAGAGAGAGAGAGAGAGAGAGAGAGAGAGAGAGAGAGAGAGAGAGAGAGAGAGAGAGAGAAGACAGACAGACAGACAGACAGACAGACAGACAGACAGACAGACAGACAGAGACAGAACGACAGACATTTACGACAGACAGACAGAGAGAAGTTTTCAGAGGAAGAAGAGAGGGGAGAGAGAGAGAGACAGACAGACAGAGACAGAGAGACACACAGAGAGGCGGTGGGGGGGGAGAGAGAGAGAGAGAGAGAGAGAGAGAGAGAGAGAGAGAGAGAGAGAGAGAGAGAGAGAGAGAGACTCGGCAAACAGAGACCTCCCACTCGCTCCCGTTCCATCAGCGTTACGCTACTGTTCTTTGTTTTACGTGCGACTTTTCATCTCCTCCGTTTCCACCACCATTTTAATGATCTATCTAACGTGACTTTTCATCGCTTCTGCTTCCACTACCACTATGCCTTTCTGCGTTTGCCCTGTGCCATCTCTGTAGTCTACAGTTTGCCCTGTGCCGTCTCTGTAGTCTACGGTTTGCCCTGTGCCATCTCTGTAGTCTACAGTTTGCCCTGTGCCGTCTCTGTAGTCTACGGTTTGCCCTGTGCCATCTCTGTAGTCTACGGTTTGCCCTGTGCCTCTCTGTAGTCTACAGTTTGCCCTGTGCCGTCTCTGTAGTCTACGGTTTGCCCTGTGCCATCTCTGTAGTCTACGGTTTGCCCTGTGCCGTCTCTGTAGTCTACAGTTTGCCCTGTGCCGTCTCTGTAGTCTACGGTTTGCCCTGTGCCATCTCTGTAGTCTACAGTTTGCCCTGTGCCGTCTCTGTAGTCTACGGTTTGCCCTGTGCCATCTCTGTAGTCTACGGTTTGCCCTGTGCCATCTCTGTAGTCTATGGTTTGCCCTGTGCCATCTCTGTAGTCTACGGTTTGCCCTGTGCCTTCTCTGTATGTAGTCTACGGTTTGCCCTGTGCCATCTCTGTAGTCTACGGTTTGCCCTGTGCCATCTCTGTAGTCTACGGTTTGCCCTGTGCCATCTCTGTAGTCTACGGTTTGCCCTGTGCCATCTCTGTAGTCTACGGTTTGCCCTGTGCCTTCTCTGTATGTAGTCTACGGTTTGCCCTGTGCCTTCTCTGTATGTAGTCTACGGTTTGCCCTGTGCCTTCTCTGTAGTCTATGGTTTGCCCTGTGCCATCTCTGTAGTCTATGGTTTGCCCTGTGCCATCTCTGTAGTCTATGGTTTGCCCTGTGCCATCTCTGTAGTCTATGGTTTGCCCTGTGCCTTCTCTGTATGTAGTCTACGGTTTGCCCTGTGCCTTCTCTGTATGTAGTCTACGGTTTGCCCTGTGCCTTCTCTGTATGTAGTCTACGGTTTGCCCTGTGCCGTCTCTGTAGTCTTCGGTTTGCACTGTGCTTTCTCTGTAGTCTACGGTTTGCACTGTGCCTTCTCTGTATGTAGTCCTGTTCTGCATGTAGTCCTGCCCTGTGCCGTCTCTGTGGTCTTCGTCAGCACTCTTTTCACCGACGTTACTGTTCTTTTGTCTTCTTTTCCCTGACAGATGCAGAGGAAGCCAGCTTGGGAATGACCATCGGCATCGTTATTGCAGTTCTTGTCGTCATCGCCGTTGCCGCGGTCGTGGCCTTTATATTTTATCGAACACGGTCACGACAGAAAAGGTAGGAACCTCTTGCTGAAGAATTCATGTTTACTGAAGATGGATATTGCAGCGGTGGTTGTGCATAACGCTCTTTCGCATACTTAACAGGAAGCGACAGAGAGAGGGGCGGGGACTTTGTGTGCGAGAGAGAGACAGGGGCGGGGGGGGGGGGGAGAGAGAGACAGAGAGAGACACACACACAGAGACACAGAGAGAGAGAGACAGAGAGAGAGACACACACAGAGACAGACAGACACGCGGGGAGGGGGGGCGACAGAGACAGACAGAGAGCCAGAGAGAGAGAGACAGAGAGAGGGGGGAAGAGGGGAGAGAGAGAGAGAGAGAGAGAGAGAGAGAGAGAGAGAGAGAGAGAGAGAGGGGTTGGAAGTTAACGTCCTATTAATCTGACGGTATCGTCCCGAGATAATAATAATCCCTCCATAAGTATACATATATAGATGACCCTGTAGTTGGAAGGACGTTAAAATCCAATATCTAACTACTAACCGCACGGTGTCACCTTAAGACGAACAATGGAGAGAGAGAGAGAGAGAGAGAGAGAGAGAGAGAGAGAGACAGACAGACAGACAGACAGACAGACAGACAGACAGACAGACAGACAGACAGACAGAGACAGAGAGAGACAGAGACAGAGAGAAACAGAGAGCCGGAGAGAGACAAAGAGAGAGCGAGACAGAGAGAATAGAGAGCGGGGGGGCAGACAAAGACAGACAGAGAATATCGCATCCCAGTGTGAACACGAGAGACGACCGACTGTAACTGCCCGCCACGCAGTACTGACCATGTGCTCCCGCTAAGCGTTGCCACCGATGATGTCCACAGCATCACGGTGCCTAAGGGCATGGCCTCGGTTCGGGACGACGTCGCCATGGATCCGGGGACAGACGAAACTCTCCTCAAGCGTCAGCTTGGACAAGGGTCAGTTGGTCACTCTTTGCTTTAACTCTGTAGATACGTCTACGTTTTAATTACTACTGTGTATAGTTTCGGGGGGCGGGTATGGAGGGCTGTTTGTACCTTATTGGCATGAATGAAAGTCTTTGTAGTTTTAGCTTGTGGAAGCCAACAGAGTATGTTGTATGTAGTGTATTGCACCGTGTATATTCGGCGCTGTAAACACGCAAGTAGGTAGGTAGGTAGTGTTGCTTAATGTCCTCGGATGTCGGTTGACATATTAGGGACAAGCTGAGACCAATGCCGAAGCGTGGTTCAGTATAGCTTTACGTCCACGGAAACCAGAAGGCTCGTTAGGACGGACAGCCCAGGACGGCCACCTCGACTCTCACACAGCTCCTGAACTATGAACACGCAAGGTTTTGTTTGGACGCTTTTATACGCCATTTGTAAATTTTCGTTAATTCAACAGTCCGTACTCTTATTAAACTGACTGCCTGACTAACAAGCCAGTCAGCCAACTCATCAGCATCGGTGTGAGTGTGGGTGTGTGTAATGTAGGTTCTGCTGTTTAGCTTCTTACAATTTTGAACTGCTTGTAGTCATTGTCGTTTTCCGCTGCCGGAGTTGTGGCAACGTGGATGTAGTTTATATTTGAATTCTCTCCAGCGCGCCAGGCTCTATTTTATGTTAGAAGTTTGCGCTTTACAACTATTTCATTATTATCATTATCAAAACAATCCTGACTCCTGTTTCAGGCGACCTTACCGGATGTCAGAGCTTCACAAAAACAGCAAGTCAGCGCCTGTGTAGAGACACCTCCAGTTGCCAGATTGAACGACAGCCTAGCCCCTGTTTCTGCTGTTAATAGAGGAACCCCTCACTTAAGACCACCCTAGATATCAGGCAAACTTGGGGTCCGTGGGCTCAGGAGTCCGTATGCATGGAAGATATCTGATGGGAAACGTTGAAGCTGCTGAAGTGTTGCTTTACGTCCACAGAAAACGTAGGCTTATTAGGGACCTGAGCCCAGGACGGCCACCTCGACTTTCACACAGCTCCTGAAGTTCTGGGGAAACGTTATACAGCAAGTGGCCGCAAAGCTTTTGAGGTGTCGTCCTTGGAATAGGGTCAGGGGTCCATTGACAATGTTGAGGAAAAAGCGGTTTTACGATTCTGAAACAGAACGAGGCCCAGAGCGCTCGTACAAAATCAACACACAAGGGAGCTAATTAGCGCTCGAAATACGTAACACAAGTATAACAACAAAAACCCGAGTCGCCTACGGTAACTCTTACTGGCATGCGTGTAAATACAAGGTACGTAAACTCCACCAGAGGTACATCCTCAAATGTATGTGCCTCTGGTGGAGTTTATGTTTTTGTACCTTGTACCTTTTGTCACCATGCCAGGTGAGAGTTACCGTAGGCGACTCAGGTCTTTGTTGTTGTACTTGTGTTACGTAATTCGAGCGCTGATTAACCCCTTGTGTGTGATTTTACAATGTTTGGGGAACAGTTTAATTCCATGGAAATTATAAAGGACAAGGTTTCAGAAACACGCGCAAACCAAAACACCTGTCTCAACGCAGTGTGGTCTCTGGTAAGGGTGGCTTTTTGTCAAGGGTTCTGTTGAATGTAGCTCAAATAGCACCGAGTGGCTCTCCCTCAATTAACAGTTAACTGTCAACAGCACCGCAGTTCCTCCGGCTACGAACCCGCTGTATGGTGACAAGTGCATAGAAAGTGTTACGTTTTGTGAGGAGCTGATTGATTTAAATGTACGCCGGTCGGTCAATTAGGCACACTTTTAAATTGTTCCCACCATCGTTATCTCCCCCCCCCCCCCCCCCCACTCCCTGCCCACCCCTATCACTGTTGACACTTACCTCATCTACTACAGAGTACTGTCCAAACACCCACCAGGGTTTGTGGTGGTGGTGGTGGTTGCTGCCGTCAGTTTCTTTGTTGCTTCACTCAAAACCACTGAACCTCTGAACGGCGAAAGGATGGAGTCGGGAAGACCTCAGAATCTGGTATTTTGTGTGGCAAGGAGCCTCTTGTCAATCAGGCAGCATGCACAGAACTCGTGACCGTAATGAACGCATTGGTTGTTAATTTGACGACACCCCCCTCCCCCCACCCCCCCCCTCCCCGGGGCCCCACCCCAATTCACTCCAATGGCTGGAAGAATATTTAGACAATATTTAGCCTCGGTTTGCAATGAGAACTATCATAGTAAGGAAGTAACTTGGTGTTTTACGCCCAGTCAACCAGTGCGGTTATATCAGGACGATACACATTGTGTCGTCATATATTAATTTTTAAAGTGTGTACGTGTTAAAACTGGTATCTGTACAATTTTAAAACCATACTTAAAAGGTGAGTAAAACACAAACACAATCAGGTCTTTGTGCTGATGAAGTGATGCTTAATGTCCTCAGATGTCAGTTGACATATTAGGGACAAGTTGTGACCAATGTCGAAGCACGGTTCAGTAATTCTTTACGTCCACGGAAACCAGAAGGCTCGTTAGGACGGACAGCTCATGACGGCCACCTCGACTCTCACACAGCTCCTGAACTATGACTCCTTGTGCTGTTCACAGGTATAGAATATGTGGTGCTGCTAGAACCCTCTTTGTCCATTCAGTGAACAGATTTAGATGTAAACACACCGAGGAAGATCCTATGGTCCAAGCTCATGTGCCACGAGAGAAGACTGGTAAAAAAAAAAAAACACGCCCCGGCAACTGTCAGAAGCTAGACGTTTTGTTTCTCTTCACTCTGTGCACAGGAATACACTGTACTCATGCATGCCGGCTTTTGCCGGTATCAAGCTTTTTTGATTGTTTGTTTTAACTGATAGAAGTCATCAAACACCTTCCACACTGGTGTACAGCTTAGTGAAAGTCCAAAATGATGTATCAAGCTTTTCTGATTGTTTGTTTTAACTGATAGAAGTCATCAAACACCTTCCACACTGGTGTACAGCTTAGTGAAAGTCCAAAATGATGTATAAGCTTTTCTGATTGTTTGTTTGAATTGATAGAAGTCATCAAACACCTTCCACACTGGTGTACAGCTTAGTGAAAGTCCAAAATGATGTATCAAGCTTTTTTGTTTGTTTGAATTGATAAAAGTCATCAAACACCTTCCACATTGGTGTACAGCTTAGTGAAAGTCCCAAATGATGTATCAAGCTTTTCTGATTGTTTGTTTTAACTGATAGAAGTCATCAAACACCTTCCACATTGGTGTACAGCTTAGTGAAAGTCCAAAATGATGTATCAAGTTTTGTTAGTTTGAATTGATAGAAGTCATCAAACACCTTCCACACTGGTGTACAGCTTAGTGAAAGTCCAAAATGATGTATCAAGCTTTTTCGATTGTTTGTTTGAGTTGATAAAAGTCATCAAACGCCTTCCACATTGGTGTACAGCTTATTCAAAAGCGCAGAGTCCAGCATATTTGTGCTCAGGTTTTGTTTCTTTAGAATTATTATTGATTGCTGGTGTATAACATCTTCCTCTGCTCTCCAGCACTCGCGTTACACATGTGCGTTTAACTTTAGTGCATGCTGGGTTATTATCTTAGTGTTTCCATGATCCACCAAATTCGGCCGACAGGATCTTGAATGATGTACGTCGTGATTTTCTCCATACGTGTACTTCGGTTTTTAGTTTCACCCGAAGGACTTGTTGTGGAGTCTGCACATAATTTGACCGCAGAAAAATCTCAGGGCACAGAATTTGACTCCAGAGAAATCTCAGGGCACAGAATTTGACCCCAGAGAAATCTCAGGGCACAGAATTTGACCCCAGAGAAATCTCAGGGCGGGCGCGAAGTCTAGCACGTAACGGTCACCCATCCATTTGGTGACACGCTCCAATTATGCTTTAGCTTTGAAGAGAGAGTGCTGCCGCTTACATATGTATGATTTTTCTTTAGCATTTACCATTACCAAATTATATTAGCTGTGTGTATTAGCCTTATTTTCTGTTCTGTGCGTGTGTGTCTGTGTGTGACAGAGAGAGAGAGAGAGAGAGAGAGAGAGAGAGAGAGAGAGAGAGAGAGAGAGAGAATGAATCGAAATAATTTTCACATGGTTTTTGTGGTTTTGTTTATTCTTCTGGCATAGGTTAGTTAGCTACTTACATTTTTACGTCCTTTCAATTACCATCAGAGGGTCGCATCAAGACAAATCACATATTCACCGTTAACACACACCAGGTCGAAACGCAAGTCACCAAAACAACAACAAAAGCTGGCCCACAGTTCTAAATAATTCAAACGGCAAATACAACCAAGTCAAAAAAAGTCAATAATTAGCACATATCACCGTAATTATATTTCATTTATTCACAAAATGATGTGTACAATTGAGAAAGGTACCTCCAGACAGATTCCCTGAGACACATTCAGTACACAGTTACAGCAGAACTGATCAAACTACAAGCATATCTAATCCACTCCAATGATGCACAGTAACACAGGTTTGTATTCAAGTCAATTTAATGTGGTTGTACATCTACAGTAAAGCTTAAGTTCAGACATTTTGGTTACATACAAATTCAAAGAAACATTTGTACGTAGCCGTCTACATGTTTAACGTGGAACATTATTTCAATAAATTCCATTTTGTTGAGGCAATAGTCCTAATGCTTGTTTCAAAAGCAAAAAAATGTAGGATAATACGCAAGATCCTTGGCGCCCTTTTCCAATGACCCTTAGTTTTGAACTTGTTCTAAACAAAAGCAGTATATCAAATATGTATCTAAAACTTCAAATGCCGGCAAGCAAAAAATAAGATGCAAACATATAAACACACACACGCTACACCACACACACACAAACAGGATCTGCCATCCGAAACACATGCTGAACAGTTTCTGTTGCGACTGGTTTACTATAGTGTAACAACCAAATGAAAATGACTGATCTGTTTGCCCCCATTGATTTGCTTGCTTGAAACATGAATAAATGACTGAAGAATCAGAGAATACCTTGTGGCTGCATGTTTGTTGTTGTAACTGGTCATGGTTGTAAGTTATGTAACGGGTAACTGGTTTTTGGATGTTTAACATTCCCTCAACCACACAGTCACTTCAGGAGGAAAAACACTCAATCACACATTCAAAAGCTATATCAGGGTAAACAAAAGGTTGTCAAATGACGAGTAAAACATAGTTCTGGGCATAACACAGTCTTAATATATACAATCATTTTTTTCACAGCGGCCGAAATACATTTCTCCTTCAGAAAGGCAAAAAATTATCTTCCACATTGGTATTCTTCAACAACATTATCTAAGCACATGTCTTGAATTAAAAAACAAACCTTCAACAACGCTATCAAAGCTCATGTCTTGAAATAAAAATGAAACAAAAAACAAATTCTGATCTGAGCAATTAATACTAATAATGGGATCTTAGAGTGCCCTAGGTGCGTACATATCAAACTTAGAATTTTATTTAAATCAACAACAAAAATCAAAACGCACACAATAAACAAATTTATCGTCAAACATTGCCCCCCCCCCCCCCCCCCAATACACATGATTGTCAGAACATTCACACAAGCATTGCATCACACAGAAGACGAATAAAAACAATGGGCAAAAATATTCAACAAATTTATTACTGTTGGGGTTTCAGCAGTTTTAAAATCAGGTATTGATTCTCGATATTTAAATCACAATCAACAGCAAAACTTGCATCATAATAATTACAGTTGTCTGATCAGTCCATGGGTTTTATATGGCATATAAATATTCTTGCTAATCACAGTGAAATGCAAGTTAGTGACTGGATTTTAACGTTCTGTCTGCCACGTGCACAAGGTCATCTCAGGATAGATAAAAGGAACACTTATTTTAATTAGACAATTAAACCACATTGTCCTTCACTCCCATCAGTCTGTACAGTGTGTGTGTGTGCGTGTGTGCGTGCGTATGTGTGTGCATCTTTTGCATAATTATTCTTGAACACTGGTTGATATATATATATATATATTTTGGGGGGATAACATTTTCCATCTCGATGTACATTATGTGTGTATGCTTGTTCAGCACTTTGCACTTTCCAGTCTTTGCTGTCAAAGCTTACAAGCCTAATGACTGACACAGTGACAGAGCTGCAGTGATGAAAAGTTTTGACCAAAAGTTGAGAAACTTCTTACAGTCAGAGATGGGCCACAAGGCAAGACTGTATTTTTTGCATTGCAATGCTCATTTTTTTGCTTGGATCGAGCCGTGCCTGCGGGTCAGCCCTTGAGGATGACCTCATTCAGCAAGCAAATGAAAAGTTGGGGAGGGACAAGCAGGGCAAATTCCAGCGCTTCAAAAAGACAGAAAATGCAACATCCTGACTCATCAGGACCACATCAGACATCACAGGTCCAGGGGTGATGAGAAAAAATGGGTGTTGTGCAGAGTGGATTGCATACTGTGAAGAAGTAGCCAAGGAAAGCTTCACGACAAGCTACCGGTCGAACCGCTTTAAGTTTCTTCATGGGAGCTGCAGCAGTCACTCTCCTGGCTGTATGGCGTGTCTTTGTTCGCAAGCATCAAAAGGTGCATTGTAGTATTCTTCAGTGTCACCATTGCCCTAGTGACACACTGGGCAGGCCTCATGGAGGTGTCGTTTCTCACAGGCGCGAGGGTACAGAGAATGTTTCTGGACTCTGATATGCGCCTGCATTGTCCTCTTCAGTATATCCAGGTCCGCCCGCCCGGTCGGAGTGGGACTTCTACGGACTGAGTTATGAAGGAGTAAGTAAGTTGGTGCTTCACGCCCAGTCAACCAGTGCTGTTATATCAGGGCGAGGTTATGAAGGTGCGAGACAGGTCAAGCGAGGCTATTATAAAGGGCCACTAGCTGAGCCAGTCCCATGATGTTTTCGCCCACCACCGGATTTCAGGGGGACAGCGCCGGTTCAAGGAGGCTATTACGAGAGGCTCCTGACCCCAGAGAGTTATCGGTTCTTTTCTGAGCCCAACCGACTTGTACGGGACGGTTCCAGGAGAATCCACATCCAGGATCGTTCCACACGACTTGTAGGGACAGCTCCAGGAGAATCCACATCCAGGATTGTTCCACACGACTTGTAGGGACAGGTCCAGGAGAATCTACATCCAGGATCATTCCACACGACTTGTAGGGACAGGTCCAGGAGAATCCACATCCAGGAACGTTCCACACGACTTGTAGGGACAGGTCCAGGAGAATCCACATCCAGGAACGTTCCACACAACTTGTAGTGGACAGGTCCAGGAGAATCCACATCCAGGAACGTTCCACGCGACTTCACCGGTGCAGGAACTGGCTGAGCTGGCGAGTCATTGCAACTGTCTGCACACTGCACGTAATTACAGTAATACGTGTGTGTGCGAGTGTGCGTGTATGTGTGTGAGTGTGCGTGTGTGTGTGTGAATGTACCACAGTGTTGCTTTTCCACGCCAAATTACAGGCATCATGCCAGGTTTTTACATTTTCATCAACGTCTGGCTCCAAAAGCCAGGTTACAAGCATTGGCTGCGCAAAGATGGAACAAACGAGCGAAATGCTTTTGGCACAATGTGCAAGAAAACGATGGATATTGCTGCCATGGGAGAAGCTCTTATCAGTCACAGCAAGGGTAAAGCCCCAGTCACACCGGGTCTGCGACCAGGTTACGAGCTAGGTATGACCGAGAGAGGAGGGAATCATGGGGGAATCGCAGAAAGAGCGTATGACTGGTTGTAGAGGTCATGGGTAATTGCTAGAATCAAATTAGTCACAGCATGACGGTCATGTTCAAAACTCTGGCTCGGCGATTCCAAATCGCGGGAGATCGCATGACCAGTCTTGGCGATCTACAATTGGTCGTGGCCAGACTGGCTGCACGATTGGCACAAAGGGGGCGCAACTCTTGTTCGCGACCCAAGCTCATACATTCATTCTGCCGTATGTTGTTTCATTCATGTTCTGGACGTGGTCTGGATGTTCGTTGATGTGCATTGTGTTCATAAGGATGTCGTCGAAGTGTTTTGTGAGCGCTCTGGTGCTGTGTTTGCTTCTGGGGTGGACAGGAGTGACTTTTGATTCTCCAGCTGGGTCAGGTGCGTTCCGCCACGAGCCCGTCATTGCTCCATTCTACAGTCGTGAGTCTCTTCTCAGTTTCAACCTTCCAAACTTGCCACCGCCTGACATTGGTTTTTTGACTTTGACTTTTCTGACATCAAGAAAAAGAGCAGAAAGAAACGTGGTTCGAGAGGACTTAGTGAGAACACTGCATTGACATTAAAGCTTGGATATGGTAATTTTCAACACGAGAAAAAAGAAGAAGACTTCGACACAGATCCTGGATTGACTGGCTTCAGGTTTGTGGAAATTGAACTTCTGATTGATTTTGGTTAGTCGATTTTGTGTCCAAACTGCAGGAGACCAATTGGTGGAAACAAGAGACTGTCTCATGTTAGACTGTCTCATGTTAGTGAACACCGGTCATCACTGGCCTCAAAACTTGAGTTTCATTGTCAGTGTCAGCACAAAGTGTCACTGAACACTTCAAAAACTAAATAAATAAATAAATAAATAAATAAATGTGGAAGCACATATGAAGTGAGTAGGAGGTTTCCCAGTCATCACCAGCTTCAAAACCTGAGTTTCACTGTCAGTGTCAGCACAAAGTGTCACTGAACACTTCAAAATTATTATTTTTTTAAATGTGGAAGAACATATGAAGTGAGTAGGAGGTTTCCTCTAGCCATGTTTTCAATTGGGAGACATATGAAGCATGGAGAGAAGTTTCTAGGTTCAATGAACATGCCCCACACGCTCAACAAGGCAGTAAGTAAGTAAGCTGGTGTTTTACGCCCAGTCAACCAGTGCGGTTATATCAGGGCGATTCAGCAAGGCAAGCTGGTATGGACACAAGGAGGAGATAACAAAGGCCACTGACAGTGACAGTGTTGCCGCAACAAGCAAACTGAAAGCGGCAGATGAAGCACGGCTGGCCCAAGGAGGAGACATCACAGTGTCGTCAGATGGGACATGGCAACGCAAAGGTTTTGCAAGTAAAAACGGTGTTGTGACTGCGCTGACTGTAAATGGGAAAGAGTGTAAGGTTATTGACCCACATGTGCTGTCAAACCGCTGTGATGCATGCGCAAAGAAAAAGAAACAAAAATGACAGATGCGGAATTTCAACAGTGGCATGCACAACGTATTCGCAAACGCAAGTGTGAACAGAACCATCACGGTTCTGCAGGAGCCATGGAACCAGCTGGGACGGGAACCACATTTCGTCGTTCACAGGAGCTGTACAACTTTTGCGTACTCAGGATTTCTCGGTGATGGTGACAGCAATGCATACTCATCAGTGAAAAATGCTGACCCCCCTGTTTACAATAATGCTGACATCAAGAAATATGAGTGTTGTGGCCCATGTCCAAAAAAGAATGGGCAGGCATCTCGTGCACAAAGTTGCTGAGCTCAAACAGAAAACATTCATGCATAACGGGAAAATTGTGAAGGGAACTGGGAATAAAGGGGGGCTTTCCAGTAGGGCGATAAAGAAAATTCAAGGACATTATGGTGCTGCCATACGCAACAATGTGAACAGTGTGAGCAAGATGAAAAGGGATATCTGGGCAATTTGGGAGCACAGGGCAAGGAAGCACGACGATTGTTCCAGCTGGTGTCCTTCCAGACAGAACCCACCAGGAGCCCCAAACAAAAATGCACTGCATCTTCATGTATCAGGAGCCATCAAGCCTGTGTTTGAGACTGACTAATGACACACTGCGTGAAGCAGTCTCTGCCCTGCAAATGAACACTTCAAACAGCAGCGGAGGGAAGAGCCGGCAGTTAAATTAAAATCCTGAGATGACCCCATTCAGTTTACAGAACGTCAAAATCCGGTTACTATCTCCACTAGCCTGAATGATCTCAGTCTTGTCTGTTGTCCCAAAGACACTGGTAAGACACATTCATAAACAATGGGCAGACTTCTTTTGTTTAAACAGTGTTTTTTTTGCATTCCTTTTGCTTAGGTTTCTGATGTGACGTTCTCATCAAAGTACACTTGCCCATTTAGCTCTAAGCCGATACTCCCTCGATTGGCAGCTTTGAACACTTGTCAAATGTTGGGTGCTGTGTTATAATGCACTATAGAGGGGAAAAACTGCAAGCACACAGCCTGTGCATCAGCAGTACAACTTTCCTATGGCCTCATTCACAATTCCATCAGCAGTACAACTTTCCTACGGCCTCATTTACAATTTCGTCAGCAATGTTACACACACACACACAACATGTTGACAAAATAATATCAAACATATTCAAAATATAACACACAATATTCACACCCAGAACTGAATCCACACACCTCAGGACTCCCTTTCCCCCTTATCACAGTGTTGACTGGCTATTAGCACCATCTTTTCAAGATTTTTGTAACCTCACCAAGCCCTGCCATGCATATCCCCACCCCCCAACACACCCACAAAGCACCCTCAGCCACCACTCCATCAGCCCCCTCTTTCTTGGTGTCTTTGTGGTGGTCATCGTTCACCCCAACACACTACAGTCTCACGAAGCGTCCACAGACACCACTCCATCAGCCCCATCCTTCCTGGGGTCCTTGCAGCTGCGCTGGTCGGTCATCTCCCTCTGACCTCCCCACCCCACATTTCGGCAAACACAATATAGACTCACAAAGCGCCCACTGCCACCATTCCGTCAGCCGCCGGCCCCATCCTTCCTGGGGTCCTTGCAGCTGTGCTGGTCGGTCATCTCCCTCTGACCTCCCTTCCCACCCCACATTTCGGCAAACACAATATAGACTCACAAAGCGCCCACTGCCGCCATTCCGTCAGCCGCCGGCCCCATCCTTCTTGGGGTCCTTGCGGCTGCGCTGGTCGGTCATCTCGCCCAGCTTCTTGTTCAGCTTCCGCTGCAGCTGTGCCCGCCGCTCCGGCGCCGGCTTCCTGCTGGGCACCCCGCTGCCCGCGTGCAGCACCCCCTCCCGCGAGATGGTCTGGCGCGCGTGCACCCGCGCCGCCTCCCCGCACCCGTGCACCTCGGGCGTCAGGTGCTGCAGGCAGAATCGGCGCGTGCAGTGCTGGCAGTGGCGGCCCAGGGTGTTGGTGAGGGTCTTGCAGCGCTTGAAGCTGCACTTGCTGTCCAGCGCAGTCACCGTGGCGATCAGGGCGTCGAAGTCGTCGTCGGCCACCTTGTCCAGAGCCTCCGCCGTCTTGCGCACCTGAGTAAAAGAGAGACGTGTTTTTGGGGTGTTCAAGAGGCTCTGGTGGTTCTTCTCTTGTCTTCAAAGAAGCAAGAACGCTGCAGTGGCCCCCATGGAACAAGGCTGCAAGAACAGCTGTGAGGCAACATGGAGGGCCATTTGAAGACCACAGCCTTCATCCAAACCACCAGACTGACCGCTTGAGGCAGAACCATGCTCGAACGCAGAAGAAAAAGCAGATATGGCTTTCGCGGTGGTCACGGAAGTATCGATGAATCACCTCTTTGTTTCGCAACTTATAGCAAAAGAAGTGATGTGGTGGGGATGTAGCTCAGTTGTACAGGAGAAGAAACATCATCAAGAGTGTCAAGACTGCAGACTAACGAGTTTGACAGAATTTGAAGAAATTCACTCAAATAGTAACAACAGCAAATAATAATAGGAAAAGTATTTCTAAGGTGCCAAATTTCAACCGGCAGGACATGCCTACCCGCAAGTAGCAGTAGTAATTTGGTTTTTACGCCCAGTCAACCAGGATGGTTATATCAGGGCGATCCACAAGTATGCTATACACTATCAATCAAATTTATTTCAACAAAAAACAAGGGCTTCAGACGAGGAAAACAGCAATGTGAGAGGGGAAACCATGGCAGGTCTATCGCTTTGATAAAAAGAAGTGTTTTGATCCTGGATGTGAAGAGTCCACAGAGGGTTTCTTTCAGAGAGGGAGGGAAAGGACAATAACCCACACCAGAGGCATATTACTCTGTACCAACCTGTGACGGGACTTTCTTCTTCTTCTCCTTCTTCTCTTTCTTCACCCCTCCGGCAGCACCAACGGCAGAGGATGGGGGCGGCGGGGCCTGGCGGTCTTTCCTGCCGCAGTGGGCCTCGTGCAGCACCAGGTTCGCTGGCAGAACGGGGCGTCCGCACAGCCGACAGCTGCTACTGCTGGGCTTGCTCTGCACAACCTTCTCCTCTTCCTTGTTCGCTGTGTTGTCTGTGGTGTTGTCCGCTGTGTTGTCTGTTGTGTTGTCTGCTGTGTGATCTTCTGGATGATCAGCAGTGTGGTCTTCTGCTTGCTCTGTTGTGTTAGCTTCTAAGCGGTCTGCTGTGTGATCTTCTGTAGGGTCTGCTGTGCCGTCTGTAGGGGCAGTCCCTGAAGCATCAGCTGAAAAACAATTCTGTGGCTTGTCATCGTCTGTTTTTAGAGTTTACTACTTTTATAGATCATGGTCTTTAAAAAAAAAAAAAAAAAAGGAGTTTTGCTTCACTTTTACTGGCGGCAAACTGTGACTAAAATACCTTTTATAAACAACAACAAAGAGAGAAGAGAAGGAGAAAGAAGGGGAGGATAGGCAAAGAGAAAAAGAAAAAAAAGAAGGAATAAATTGTGGTACACGTACAAATGAGGGCAGATCTGTTTTGTATTTTTTTAAAAGACCCCAAAAAGACAACAAAGTAATAAAAGGCCACCGCAGGAGAGAGTGAGCAAAGACTGACAGAAAAGCCAACCCTACCAGCTGCGTCATCCGATGATGGGTGACTCCCCGGCTCCACAATGCCAGACTGACTGGAGGCATCAGCAGTCACCTCCCCTTGAGACACAGCCGCAGTGCTGGCACCGGGTTTGGAGACCACCAGGTGGCGCTCCTTCCCTTCGCCTTCACTCACGTGCAGCAAGCCCAGCTTCTCTGACACCTAGGAAAAACAAAAGGAAATTAAGACTTCTGTGATGGAACTGAAACTATCAGACCAACAGCACAATTATCAGGTGTGAAGAAAGCAGCCTGAGCACATGCCACCACCGGAGGTAATAAACAAAGTTTTCTTTTATATGCTATTTCTCCAAACTGGAGCACACAGCCTATCAAAAAGCAAGAATCAAAACATAGTCAAACAAACTTAATTTGTGGACATGCACCACACACACACAACCAGTAGGATCACTTGAAGGTGAAATTTTAGAGAGGACCTGAAAGACGAGAGTGTGTTTGATGCCCTAACTTCACAAGGGAGAGTGTTCCAGACAAAGGTGCAGGCCGGGTATTGAGGAAGAGGAGGATACTGCTGGAGAGGAGGCAATGTACATAATAATAATAATAAAAGTATTTCTGCAGCACACAATCGTGTCCATAGACTATTCTAAGCACACATACACACACACAGGCACCCGCATGACATACTGACTATACACACAACTTAAAACTGGCAGCAAACGGAGACTTGAGACATGCTGACTGACCTCATGGATCACCATGCGGTCATGGGAGGTGAGTGTGGAAGGAAAGCTGATGGTGGTCTGGTCGCCATCAGCTACAAAGTCGCCCAGCATCTTTTCATAGATCTGTAGTTTGTCCTCCGTGGACATCAGTGGCCTCTCCCTAAAACACAAAACTGCGAACATGTACACGTCATAGGTTCAAAGGCTCCATCCAGGGCGCAAGTAAAAGTGAGGAAAGGATTCCTTATCTGTGTTTGCTGCATGTACTCGTTTTTGTTATGTGTGTTGTTACTACTGACAGGATACCTTCAACCTTAATAAAACAAAATATACATACCTCAATGCAAGCAAGATACTAACTACACAATTTTGGTACAATATAACAAGCAGTTATAAATCATTAAAAAAAAAAATGCAATTCGGTGTTCATAGACACCACACTGAGTGAATTACCACTTAAAGCTCCTCTATAAAACTGCCACAGTTCAAACTGTTGGGTCTCTAAGACTTGGCCACACCTGTTTACACTCAAATACAGAAAACGGTTTGAACAGTTCGAGAATTCAGTGCCCAGACTACACAAAGCGCACTACAGAAACCGACACCATGGTAGCAAGAGATCGCGAGACTTACACATGTGCCACCCAAAACCCCAAACTAGGCATATTCTGGACTGGAAAACATGAACTGCAAAACACGTCTAGAAATACTGATGATCATTTTTTTGCTTTGTTTTTTTACTTTCGTACTTTCATATGCTGAAAATTTAGGCATATAAAATACGCCCAAATCGTACAAGTAAGCAGGTCTGCTTACCCGTACCACCATGTTACAAAACATACATCCACGCATCCTCATCACCCACGCTGACAAACCGCACACTGCAGCTCCTCACCCTCTGCCGGACTCCGCCCCTCCCTGTGCCGAGCATGCCTCAGGTCCTGGCCCCACCTTGCCTCTCTTCCCCCTCCCCCGGCGCCCGCCCCCCTCCTTCCGGTGCCGGTCCCCGGGGGGTCTGTCTGACAGCAGGTTCTCCAGGCGCTCTGGGCGACTGCTGCACTCCGAGACCAGTCCAGCTGCAACAGGAAAGGAGCAGTCTGTTCACTTCAGTTTAGTGGAAGATGCGAGTCAGAACTGCGCTCTGCATGCTGACTTGGTGGCCGACTTCAGGCTACTGTCAGCATCAAATGGGAAATTCTGAACTATTTTGTTGTGTACGTGTATCCCGTGCGGTTGACAGGATGTCAAAATGAAAGAACCGTATATGTGTCTGTGTATTACCAGCCTTCCTGCCAAATCATCCTGCACTCCCACATAATGTGGAAAATGGGGCACTGTAGAAACTGCTTTTGTTATCTTTACCATTATTATACAGTTACTGAATCTGGCAGAGAAAGAAACGGTCCACGGACACCTACCCTGTATGAACTGATGGGCCGACCACACCTGCCCCACCTCCCCCATGTAGTCCAGCAGCGAGCCAAGGAAGGGGTCGCTGCTCACCGTGTTGCTGTCACAGATCACCGCCAGGTGGCGCCGGGCCCTGGTGACGGCCACGTTGATTCTCCGTTTCTCTGCCAGGAAGCCCACCTCCCCTGTAAAAAAAGGTAGATAAACAACACAGTACAAACCCACCTCCCTGTAAAAAGGTAGATACACAACACAGTACAAACCCACCTCTCCTATAAAAAAAGGTAGATAAACAACACAGTACAAACCCACCTCTCCTATAAAAAAAGGTAGATAAACAACACAGTACAAACCCACCTCCCTGTAAAAAGGTAGATACACAACACAGTACAAACCCACCTCTCCTATAAAAAAAGGCAGATAAACAACACAGGACAAACCCACCTCCCCTGTAAAAAAGGTAGATAAACAACACAGTACAAACCCACCTCTCCTGGTAAAGATGTAGATAAACCCAGTACAAACCCACCTCCCCTGGCAAAGAGGCAGGCAAACAACCCAGTACAAACCCACCTCCCCTGGCAAAGAGGTAGGCAAACAACACAGTACATACCCACCTCCCCTGGCAAAGGCATAAACAAACTACACAGTACAGTTTCCAGTGAGTCCAATTCAATATGAGGCTATGCCAACAGTTAGCATCCTCATAATGCATGTAATACAGAATGAGTTTGTAAGAAAGTGATATTTCTAGTGCACATTTGAAATTCATTCAGTCTATTACACAAACATACAATGCAGCACACTGCACACGCAGTCCAACACATAACATTTTCATCCACCCAAGTCGGCGTAGCTGAGCACAGGGCTTAATATAAAGTGGCTGAGGGTTCAAATCCCAGTTCAGGAAACTTCTCTCTCCTTCTTCCTAATCTCAGGGTGGTGGACTCTGAGTCGATTCCACCAGCTGAGATGAAAAACCGTCCTGCACGTGTATGTACATTTGATATGCACATTCAACAGCCAAATGAAGTTGAAAAACAAAACAAACAAAAACTGCCCAGGCAAAATTCTGTAGAAGCTGCATCAACAGAAAGAATTATAAGGCTGGGCAGGACCACACTGCTGTAGCTGGCTTTCATAAAGAAAGCAACCTCCATTTTCTGTGGGATAAATTCTAATTGGAAATCTAGATTTGATCCCAAAAAAATCTGCAGAGGAAGTTAATTCCCATTTGGTTAGAATTCCTATATGGGGCAATAAATCAGCATAGTCCAGACAGTTGCAAACCAACTTACTTTTGTCATTGCTCCTGACAAAGGAGATAACCACCGCCTCTTTCTCTCGGCCCTGGAACCCATCCACAGACTTGATCTCCAGACCTGGGTGCTGGGCTGTCAGGCGTTGTCGCAGCAGCTCCACCTGCACCACACATCACAGGCAACAGCCACATGGTCAGCTCATGCCATCACATTACATCACATCACAGGCAACAGCCACATGGTCAGCTCACACCATCACATCACATCACAGGCCACAGCCACATGGTCAGCTCACACCATCACATCACAGGCCACAGCCACATGGTCAGTTCACACCATCACATCACAGGCAACAGCCACATGGTCAGCTCATGCCATCACATCACATCACAGGCACAGCCACATGGTCAGCTCAGCCATATCACATACATCACAGGCACAGCCACATGGTCAGCTCACCATCACATCACATCACAGGCACAGCCACATGGTCAGCTCATGCCATCACATCACAGGCTACAGCCACATGGTCAGCTCACGCCATCACATCACATCACAGGCCACAGCCACATGGTCAGCTCACGCCATCACATCACATCACAGCACAGGCCACATGGTCAGCCTCACGCCATCACATCACATCACAGGCCACAGCCACATGGTCAGCTCACATCACATCACATCACATCAACAGGCCCCAACAGCCACATGGTCAGCTCAGCCACATCACATCACATCACAGGCCACAGCCACATGGTCAGCTCACGCCATCACATCACATCACAGGCCACAGCCACATGGTCAGCTCACCATCACATCACATCACAGGCCACAGCCACATGGTCAGCTCACACCATCACATCACAGGCCACAGCCACATGGTCAGCTCACACCATCACATCACATCACAGGCAACAGCCACATGGTCAGCTCACACCATCACATCACAGCCACATGGTCAGCTCATGCAATCACACCACAGCCTACAGCCATTGTGAGTTCAGGCCATCAGCAGCCATTGACAATTTCTGAGCAATGTAACGTTGAAGCGGTCTTTAGATGGATAGAGAATAGGGTGATTTGTTGTATCAGGGTGAGAATCAATCATGTTTTGTGTGTGTTTGGGTTGTTGTTTTTTAGCTTCCCTGACCAAGTTTCTCTCTCTTTGACTCAGATATGCATATTGTTTATTACACAGACAGAACAATAGAAACAACAACAACAACAAAAGCACATGGCTTTGACCATCTCAGTAGAGTAATGAACATGGGGAGCATGAAAGATAAGCTCTACTGTCACCGCGTTTGCATGAAAGAGTTGTCATTTTTTTGCCCAACAGGCAAATTTGCTCACAGAACAGTTTACAAAATTCCTTCTTGTCTTGTCCAGTTATAACAGAACCATAGCCCTAACCCTTGCTGTTTTTGATCCTGTGGTGAAACCCAGAGAAAAACAAGTAAAGTGCAAGCACTCCCACCTGCAGGTTGTACGGCGCTATGACGGCAATGTCCTTTTGGAGCTAGTCCTGCCTGCACCAGCTGCTCAACGTGGGCCGCCACAATGTCTGCCTCTCCTGTCAACACACACAGCTTACAGTGGCAAGGCCCCCACAACGTCTGCCTCTCCTGTCAACACACACAACTGTACAGTGGCAAGGCCCCCACAATGTCAGCCTCTCCTGTCAACACACACAGCTTACAGTGGCAAGGCCCCCACAATGTCTGCCTCTCCTGTCAACACACACAGCTGTACAGTGGCAAGGCCCCCACAATGTCTGCCTCTCCTGTCAACACACACAGCTGTACAGTGGCAAGGCCCCCACAACGTCTGCCTCTCCTGTCAACACACACAGCGTTACAGTGGCAAGGCCCACACAACGTCTGCCTCTCCTGTCAACACACACAGCTGTACAGTGGCAAGGCCCACACAACGTCTGCCTCTCCTGTCAACACACACAGCTGTACAGTGGCAAGGCCCACACAACGTCTGCCTCTCCTGTCAACACACACAGCTGTACAGTGGCAAGGCCCCCACAACGTCTGCCTCTCCTGTCAACACACACAGCGTACAGTGGCAAGGCCCCCACAAGTCTGCCTCTCCTGTCAACACACACAGCTGTACAGTGGCAAGGCCCCCACAAAGTCTGCCTCTCCTGACAACACACACAGCATTACAGTGGCAAGGCCCCCACAATGTCTGCCTCTCCTGTCAACACACACAGCTGTACAGTGGCAAGGCCCCCACAATGTCTGCCTCTCCTGTCAACACACACAGCATTACAGTGGCAAGGCCCCCACAACGTCTGCCTCTCCTGTCAACACACACAGCTGTACAGTGGCAAGGCCCCCACAACGTCTGCCTCTCCTGTCAACACACACAGCTGTACAGTGGCAAGGCCCACACAACGTCTGCCTCTCCTGTCAACACACACAGCTGTACAGTGGCAAGGCCCACACAACGTCTGCCTCTCCTGTCAACACACACAGCGTTACAGTGGCAAGGCCCCCACAACATCTGCCTCTCCTGTCAACACACACAGCTGTACAGTGGCAAGGCCCCCACAAAGTCTGCCTCTCCTGACAACACACACAGCATTACAGTGGCAAGGCCCCCACAACGTCTGCCTCTCCTGTCAACACACACAGCTGTACAGTGGCAAGGCCCCCACAACGTCTGCCTCTCCTGACAACACACACAGCATTACAGTGGCAAGGCCCCCACAATGTCTGCCTCTCCTGTCAACACACACAGCTGTACAGTGGCAAGGCCCCCACAACGTCTGCCTCTCCTGTCAACACATACAGCTGTACAGTGGCAAGGCCCCCACAACGTCTGCCTCTCCTGTCAACACACACAGCTGTACAGTGGCAAGCTCAATCAGAGACCAAACTGAGGAGAGACCACCTGATGACAGTCCACACTGATGAGTCTACCCTGTTGAAAGATTACCCGAGTTTACCCTGGTGAGGGACCATCCTGACAAAAGATCACCCTTACGAATGACCACCCTGATGAAATATTACCGGAGTTTACCCTGGTGAGGGACCATCCTGACAAAAGACCACATTGATGAGAGACCACCCGGATGAATCTACCCTGATGAAAGATTACCTGAATTCACCTGGGCGATGGATCATCCTGATGAAAGACCACACTGACGAGAGACCACCCTGATAAATGACCATCAATGAAAGACCGCCATGTATTAAGGACACTGATGAAAGATGACCCTGATGAGGGACCATCCTGGGGAGATGCAATCCTGATAAATAACCACCCTAATGAAAGATCATCCTGATGACAGACCATCACTGACAGGGGGTGGGGATAGCTCAGTGGTTAGAGCGCCGGACTCGTGATTGAAAGGTCGCGGGTTTGAATCCCTGCAGGAGCGGCGGGAGAATTTTCTTCTCCAGAGTCGACTTTCCGTGCTGACTCTGATTTCGGTATCTGTTCCACCCCGTGTTACCACAGTAGCACGTAAAAGATCCGGTCATTCTGCCAAAAGTGCAGGTTACAGCTAAACACGCATACACCTTATGTATGTGGCTTTGCATGAAGTGACATGGAGCATGGTTGTATGGTGTACACAGACCTTGTGCCGAGACGGCAGCAGTTTCATGTGGCCCCAGCCATGCCAGCGCTGTAAGTACACCACTTCGGTGGATATTCAAAAAAACGCGCTATAAAAAGCTCGTCACTCATGTAGAATTACATGCGAGCGCAGTGAGTCTGCTCAAGAGAGCGGAGAATAGCGCTATATAAGCGATCATCAATCAATCACTCTTCTGAGACTGCTTTGTCTGAAGCCCTCCACTTCCTACTTCTGTGTCAGTGAAGCCTAGACCAAGGGCCACCTCTCTCTTAAGACCACTTTTGCTGGATGATTAACATAGTTTTAAAAGAGTGGTTCCGGTTCCCTGTACCAGTGGTACACAATGCATACTTTTGCCCTGATATAATTGCCACAGTTGACTGGGCATAAAAAAAGCAGCTTCCATTCCCCCTTTTCCTATAATCATGTGGCGTCATCCATTTCTCCTGACTTTGTACAGCGATATGTGAACAGTCAAATGACAGTGTCTGATCTGATCTGTTGCGGTGGGTACAGAGAGGTTCTGACATCACCATCGGACAGTGTCTGATAGGAATCCGGTATGCACTTTCTCCTCAGACACGGAGCATCTGAGAGCCAATGAAATATGCACCTCATAAAATGTACCCTTCCTAGACTACCATGACATAATAACCGCCATGGAAAAAAACATAATAAGACAGGCGGAAAAATTTTAAAAGGAAATTCAACTGGACATTAAACACCAATTTCTAAATGACAGATCACTGACATTAAACACCAATTTCTAAATGACGTATTAACCATCACGGTTGACTGGACACTAAACGCCAATTTCCAGCCGTTCCTAGACAACAGCTTCCCAAACACTATGGCCAGCTTTGGTGTAATAAGCCGAGACCATTCTGAAGACATCAGTGAGTAACTGTGCCCCACCTTCGTTGCCCTTGGATACCTCCTGGGGCAGATCCAGTTCTGGCAGATTACAGCCTGCCGTGTCCACCAACAGCAGGGGTATGCTGGTGGTCTCCCCTTCCTCCACGTTGGGCAGATCACTGTAACACGCACATGTACAGGATATTGAACTGGAGCTGTGTTACCTGATACACTAATCACTACTCAAGTGCTATCCTTTAGCTGTTAGCTCTTGGATTTACTGGAGCTGTGTTACCTGACACACTAATCACTACTTAAGTGTTATCCTTTAGCTATTAGTTAGCTCTTGGATTTTAACACCCTGTCAACTGCAAGGGGTCACCTCAGGATGAATCACACATTCTATTAAAAAATAATCATACCAGTTCAAAGCACAAGTCACTAAATAACAAGTTTGTCTAATTCACTGTTATAACGCCAAAAACCAACCACCCATCTATCAACACACCTGGTATGTCAAAAAACAATTTCCATTAAATTCAACACAAGTCACAAAATAACAAAGTTTGTCTAATTAACTCTTATAATGTCAAAAAAACACCCACCCATCTATCAACATAGTTGGTACATCAAAAACCAATTTGCATTAAATTCTTTCATACCTATTTATATTCTGTAGGCACTCACCATGGGAACCTGCTTAAATTGCTTGGAACTAAGAGCAGGGTGACCCATTTTATTCCGCAAGTCCACACATAGCTAAATACAGTTGTCATGGTGACCACAGTGCCACGACCTACCTCAACAGGTAAGTGGCCACAGAGGGGCGGGACTGATAGAGCTGCTATGGTGACCACACTGTCCATGACCTACCTCAACAGCTAAGTGGCCACAGAGGGGCGGGACTGATACAGCTGCTATGGCGACCACACTGTCCATGACCTACCTAAACAGGTAAGTGACCACAGAGGGGCGGGACTGATAGAGCTCTTATGGTGACCACAGTGGGACTGACAGAGGGGTGGGACTGATAGAGTTGCTATGGTGACCACACTGTCCATGACCTACCTCAACAAGTGTGTGACCGATAGAGTTGTTATGGTGACCACAGTGCCATGACCTACCTTAACAGGTGAGTGGCCACACAGGTGGGACTGACAGAACTGTTATGGTGACCACAGTGCCATGACCTACCTCAACAGGTGAGTGGCCACTGAAGGGTGGGCCTGACAGAGTTGCTATGGTGACCCCAGTGCCCATGACCTACCTCAACAGGTAAGTGGCCACAGAGGGGCGGGACTGATAGAGCTGCTATGGTGACCACACTGTCCATGACCTACCTCAACAGGTAAGTGGCCACAGAGGGGTGGGACTGATAGAGCTGCTAATGGTGACCACACTGTCCATGACCTACCTCAACAGGTAAGTGGCCACAGAGAGGGCGGGACTGATAGAGCTGCTATGGTGACCACACTGTCCATGACCTACCTCAACAGTAAGTGGCCACAGAGGGGCGGGACTGATAGAGCTGCTATGGTGACCACACTGTCCATGACCTACCTCAACAGGTAAGTGGCCACAGAGGGGTGGGACTGATAGAGCTCTTATGGTGACCACAGTGGGACTGACAGAGGGATGGGACTGATAGAGTTGCTATGGTGACCACACTGTCCGTGACCTACCTCAACAAGTGTGTGACCGATAAGAGTTGTTATGGTGACCACAGTGCCATGACCTACCTCAACAGGTGAGTGGCCACACAGGTGGGACTGACAGAACTGTTATGGTGACCACAGTGCCATGACTTACCTCAACAGGTGAGTGGCCACTGACAGGAGGTGTGTGACTTGGACAGAGGGGGGACTGTACTATGGTGACCACAGTGCCATGACCTACCTCAACAGGCGAGTGGCCACAGAGGGGTGTGACAGAGTTGCTATGGTGACCACATGCCATGACCTACCTCAACAGGGAGTGGCCACAGAGGGGTGGGACTGATAGTTGCTATGGTGACCACAGTGCCATGACCTACCTCAACAGGCGAGTGGCCACAGAGGGGTGTGACTGATGAGTTGCTATGGTGACCACAGTGCCATGACCTACCTCAACAGGTGAGTGGCCACAGAGGGGTGTGACTGATAGTTGCTATGGTGACCACAGTGCCATGACCTACCTCAACAGGTGAGTGGCCACAGAGGGGTGTGACTGATGAGTTGCTATGGTGACCACAGTGCCATGACCTACCTCAACAGGTGAGCGGCCACAGAGGGGTGTGCCTGTAGCTTGTTCTGGTAGAGCTGTTGCGATGACCACAGCATGATGTCGTGGTGCATGCGGTACTGGGTGGTCAGCATCCGCACCACTGAGTCCCTGTGCGCTTCCATCACGCGCTCCATCAGTGTCACACCCAGACCTTCACCTGCCGCCCTGAGCAAACCAAAACAGCATGATCAGACTACAGCGTGTAGCATTATCATGCAATATCATGTGATAGTCCATAGACCCACAAACCAAAACCGCATGATCAGACTACAGCGTGTAGCATTATCATGCAATATCATGTGATAGTCCATAGACCCACAAACCAAAATGGCAGGTATAGACTGTACAGTGTGCAGCATTATCATGCAATATCATGTGATCAATGATCCCATAGACCCACAAACCAAAACAGCATGATCAGACTACAGCGTGTAGCATTATCATGCAATATCATGTGATAGTCCATAGACCCACAAACCAAAATGGCAGGTATAGACTGTACAGTGTGCAGCATTATCATGCAACATCATGTGATCAGTGATCCCATAGACCTGCAAACCAAAATAGCATGCATACTGTACAGTGTGTAGCATTATCATACAGTATCATGTGATCAATAATCCCAGCCTCACAAACCAAATGGTTTTTCTTTAAGGCAAAGTTTCTGTTCAGAATACACTTTGTAGTTTTCTTCGTCTATGGGGCTCCAGCTGCAGAGATTCATGATCAAGCTTAAGCAGTGTCAAGGGGTGTGGTGTTGAGGCAGGTGAGTATCTGACCCTGTTTCCCCAAAAGAGCTGGGAACTCACTGTTTGGACAGGATGGTAGGAGGCAGCTGATGAGGGTCGCCAGCCAGCACGCAGCGACGACCATGCAGCAGACCCATCCAGCAGGCTGCTTCCAGCGCCTGTCACCATTAACATTGTCACCCTCTTCATTACCATTGTCACCCTCATCATCAACACCACCACCCTTGCCAACATCATCACCTACACTGTCACCATCATCAACATTGCCATCGGCTAGCCAGCTGACCCAACTTCAGACAAGAGTTCTTCTGAACGAGTACTGACCCACAAATGACAGTTCTTGTGCACTCCAAACTAACCCTGTGTGGTTGACAGTACACTAAAACCAAATTACTAACCAACTTAACCACCAGCATTACCATCACACTAAAGGTATTGTTCAACAGGTGCTGGTTAGATTGGCGGAAAATGTCATTGTCAAAACTGCTTTTTCCTCAGGAAAAGCTACTTGAAATTTCCTATTCTTCTTAGACCTTAAAGAAAAACATGCGAAACAGTTGACCGCCCGCATTCCGAAGAAACTATCAAGACACACGTTTGAGAAGAATGCTTATTTTAATCAAATTAATGGGGCGACAAGAAACAAGGTCTAAATGTTTTTAGACAGACCCATTTTTCAAAGAGAAACATAGTTACAAACACATGATAAGAGAAATGAAATCAGTTAGCTTTCTACTGTCAAGGAACATGCTCATGTTCCACCTGGCTGTCCTGAGGTGACCCTGTGTGGTTGACAGGACATTAAAATCCAATTACTACTACTACTATGTTCCACCTGGGTAAAACTTGAAAACAAAAAGCTCAGGAGATTCAATTTGCCATTTCCTTCATCGTTTGTTTATGGATTCATTTTCTCTTTGCTGATTATAGTCCCACTAAAATAAGCATTCTTTTTCACTTCTTGTGTGCTCTGTCCTTTAACCTTCATATTATATGCTTTAACAACAACAGCAAGCAAATATTGTGCATGTACCACCTCTTATGCTTGTTACATCAGAATATCAGAACAATGGAGCAGAAGACAAAATCCAACACATATGCAATTTTTTTCTCTATCACAAACCCCAAACGCAGCACAGAAACACCTGCAACCATCACTGCTTGGACACATCCATCTAACCAACCAACCAACACTTCCCACACCCTTTCTTACCTCATCCGAGTACCCACATGCTTTCTTACCTGAGAACACTCATCAACGACAACCAGCTCAAAGTGGTCTTTGTCGAGCAGTTTCAGAGGTGAGTCAGGGGAGGCAGAGGTCAAGGTCACCAGGACAACATCAGCGCGACTCAGGATGTCGCGGGTGGCTGCCTCTTCTCGCTGTCGCACTTCACGCCTCAGCTGTTTCATTTCCTCGCGAATCCCTGACCGACTGTGACCACGCTTGCCCTTCAGCTGTCCCTAAAGGAGATGAGTCACACTCAGAGTAAGACCAAAACAACAACAAAATATGAAACAAGAATGACTGCTAGCGTTTTAAAACAAGATCCAAACACATAAAACGTTCAAAAGAATGCTATTTATCAAAATCTTATTAGGATAAAACATGCAATTTTTTGGGTAACCCCCTTTATTAAGCTACAAAACGACACTTAGAGAACAGGTAAACAGTGGACAATGAGATGTAAAACTAAGACACTTAGAAAACAGGTAAACGGTGGACAATGCGATGATAAACAAAGACACTTAGAGAACAGGTAAACGGTGGACAATGAGATGTAAACTAAGACACTTAGAGAACAGGTAAACGGTGGACAATGAGATGTAAAGCTAAGACACTTAGAGAACAGCTAAACGGTGGACAATGAGATGTAAACTAAGACACTTAAAGAACAGGTAAACGGTGGACAATGAGATGTAAAGCTAAGACACTTAGACACTTAAAGAACAGCTAAACGGTGGACAATGAGACGTAGAACTAAGACACTTAAAGAACAGGTAAACGGTGGACAATGAGATGTAAAGCTAAGACACTTAGACACTTAAAGAATAGCTAAACGGTGGACAATGAGATGTAGAACTAACACTTATCTGCTTTTGGTTGAGCTATGCTGTTTTTGTGTCCAGAGCTTGAAAGAATGTTGGCAAGATAAATATGTGTAACAGGTGTGAATAAGAATCCTTGTGTGTGTATTGGGCGATTCAGGTGGGGTTGTTAACTCCCTTGACTTTTGCCTGGCATCGCTTAAGTCCCTCGGCTGCTTTTACTTCTGGTGCGTACTTTCTTCACAATGGAAGGCAGTGACAGTGAATTTGCGAATTTTACACTGCCAACTTTAAAGGCAATTTTGGAGGCCCATAGTCATAATGTGTTTGGCAATAAGCAATAACTTGTTGCTATAGGATGCCCCCAAATGCATTTTTTCTACGAACTCGCGATCTTCTAGTCAGCTCAAAAACGATGCAAAGACACTTTTTTCCACCTTCCATCCCCTTTCCATGGTAATTTTTGCAACTGCAACAGTGTTGGCATTTGTACTGCTTCGCGATTCTAGGTTCAACTTCCACTGTTATACACAGCGTGAAGCAATGCCTACTCAGAAATCGGCCCGGAAGTGCGCTGCGACCTCTTGTGACTTCTTGCGCGAAAGATTACAAAGCGCATTCACTCTAGCAAACCAGCTTCTCTGAATCGCCCAATACTGATAGCAACACTCACCATCACCCACACACTGACTGTCAATGTCATCATGATGCATTCAACGCACAAGTTTTGAATTTCTGTGGCCCTGCAGCAGTATCATAATGCCCTATGCACTGAACACCCACCAGCAGGTTGTTGAGGTCACGTCGCGCATCAGCGGCCAGTGAGGTCTGTTCGTTGGCGGCAACCATGGCGTCCAAAGCGAAGGGGGCGATGTGGGGCAGGAGACGAGCCGGGTGCCCGATACGAACGATACGCTTGTGGCGGGCCCCCAGTCGCTCCACCAGGTTGTCCACAGCCACATTGGATGGTGCCAGTGCCAGCACCTGAACAACGGGTAAAAAAAAAGCACTGGTGAGATTGAAGCAGAACAGGTGACTGTTCAGATTAACCCTTGGAGTCCTGTGACAGGGTTCATACAGAAAAATCTGTCACAGTGTGACACAAAGATTTTTTAGATTAAAAAAGAAAATCTGTCCTCACCTTGACCCCTTTGCGGACAGCCTGCAGGATCACCTCCACCACGGTGGTGGTTTTGCCTGTGCCTGGTGGGCCGTGGATCACCGCTACCTCCTGCTGCGCCAGTGCAAACTTCACCGCTTCCTGCTGCGATGCGTCCAGTCCGGTGTTGATCCAGTCGCACTCTGCACACAAATTTGGATGCATGCACATCTGAGTAATCATTCACAACAAAATCCACTGCTTCCTGCCGAGATGCATCCAGTCCTGTGTTAATCACGTCGCACTCTGCACACAAATTTGGATGACTGAAAATCTGCACACAGTCACTCACAACAAAGTTCACCAAATGCCTGCTTTGATCCAGTCCTGTGTTAATCCAGTCGCACTCTGCACACACATTTGGATGAATGCAGGCCTGCGCATGGTCAGTGAGACCAAACTTCACAAATTAATGCTGGGCTGCATTCATGTGGAGCGAGTCTTCTGAATGCAAGTAGCTGACTACACATACAATCAGTACTGTTATAAGAGATATTTATGTATACCCCCCCACCCTCCCCACTCTTTTTGAGATTGTACTTATGCAAAGCCTCCACCAGACTTGAGACTATTGGTACGCAGTACCGGCAATAAAAAAATATTTTGGTACCAACCCTCAGTCAGCTGCTAGTCAACATTACCTAGGCCTAATATTACAATGTGCCTGCACGTTTTATCACATTTGTGTCACCTAAAGCTTTCTGTCGACACCGTCTGTGCCACCTGTGTACTGAAGGCTCTGCTTCAGTCCACGTTTCTCTGTAACACTTTCAACAACAGGGGAAACAAATGGGGAAACTAACACTGCGACAGACCAAGAAGTCACAGGCTGCTGGCCTGACCTTGCTGTACGGCTGGTGGCGTGAGTGGAGACAATCCAAACAGAACGTTGATCAGTCTCTGGCACGGTCCTGATGAGTAGCCCTGTAAGTCGCTCAGAGCCCTACACACACAAACCACATACACAAATGCAGACACATACATGTGCATACATACACACACACACACACATACATGTGAACAAGAACATACCCACACATGCACACACAAACACATGTCATGGTGTTAGATGCTGGAAGGAATACACATATCCACACACATGGAAGTACATAATAGTAAAATTACTGTAAATAGACAAATTTCCACTCTTTAGACTGCACTGCAACACAATACACAGCTAGGCTCTTCTTTTTGGTGTCATTTCAATGCCTTTTTGTGCAACAGATTTGAATACACCAAAAACACAATAAAATAGTACTTAAACTACATTGTGGACAAATCCACTGCATCAACTATAAATCAATTAGAAAAATCTAATAATTTCAAATTTTGACTGCTTTCCCTGCTTAACACACACACACACACAAAATAACAATTCAAGTTACCATCACCATCCTCCCACTGATTTCTTGTGTCTATTTTTATAAATTTAAGTGTATCATTTTTTCCAAACTGGTTGAGAGCAGTGTGTAATCATTCTCATTAACCACTTCAGGCTTTTGCTGCTGCAAAATGCAAACTCTCAAAGTCACTTTAACACACACACCTCTTCAGCCGTCTGTAGGTAACATCATTGGCTAGCTTGGTCAGACGGTACTGCTTGTCATCCTCCAGAGAAAATATATCTTCTGATTCCTCAAATGCCACCTGCACTGATGCTGGCAGTACACGGGATACCACGCCAGACACCTTGTTGTCAGCCTGCACTCCTTCATGTGTCAGTGTCACCCCCACGATGTCACCTGCACACAAACACCGTCACTGTCAGAAACTGCACCTGGCACATGGCTGTGAGTCTTCACACTTCCCCGTGTCACCTTAATGATACCACCAGTACATAAACACTTCCATTGTCAGAAACTGCATCTGACACACGGCTGTCAATCTTTATGCCTCCCTGTGTCACCCTAACAATGCCATCTGCACACAAACACTGTCACCATCAGAAACTGCACCTGTGTCTGACACATGGCTGTCAGTCTTTACACCTCCCTGTGTCACCCTAACAATGTCAACCGTACACAAACACTGTCAAATACCACAACTAATACCTGGTTGCTAGTGTTAGCTTTTACACTTTCTGACCCGACACAACACCCGACACTGATTGTATTGTATAGATCTGCATGGCTTGTTGTGCAAATTGTTAGTATGTTATTGGCTTGTAGCGTCAGTTCAGTGACATTATTCACTCAGACCTGTAGTGCAAGAAAAATACACATGGACACAAAACAATACAAAGTAAAGACGCGTGCACACACCTACGTACATGTGCACACTGTATGACTATGTGTGTGTGTGTGGGCGCATGTCTACATAATCTTCTCCTTCATCATGTGTCCATTCTGCCAGCATTACCTGGAGTGAAGTTGTGGGAGGGCAGATCCTTGCCCGGCCAGAAGGGCTGAAACGTGGCCACTGTACGCCCATAGAGGCCTGTGCTACGTTCGGCCAGGCGTAACTTGATGAGACACACACCGCGGCGCTGCAACTCTTTGGCTGGCAGCTGCTCTGTGAGGACCCTGCAACCGGATAATACAGACACTGACAGGGTGCACACAGTCATAGCTGACGCTAGTGACAGTTTCAAAAGTCCTGAACTTAGTGACCAGTGTCTAAGATGTCCTGCAAGAAGAGAGAGAAAGAGATGGAGAAAGAGTTGGTACAATGGTAGTGCATTTGCAGCACAGTTATTATCATAGTAAGACTAGAGTACTTGCTCTTGAAGTTGAATAGTTGAAAGCCATTTTCTCATTAAATTTATAAAATAATAAGCTTGATCAAGTGGGTTGCCACAACAATGGGTGACTGTTACAATACATGCTTGGCTTTGTCCCCAAGCTTTGTCTGGGGTCAAAATTCTGTGCAGATTCAACAAAGTCCGGTGGATGAGACTATAGTTAATAGTTATAGTATCAACTGAGGTCCACCATGTCATTGTCACATAAATTCATGCAACAAGAGAGAGGGCACAAACTATCTCTAAAGTCTAAGTCTAAATTTAACGTGGTGTAGGTCACGGCAAAATCTTTTAGTTTCACTCAGTGTAAACCATACTAGAAATATGATAATGATATTGATAACCACACACACATTGACTGTGACTTTGTGTGAGTGTGACAATGACATGCATTACTACAATACTAGACAATTATGAGTGAATTTTTATGAATAATACACAGTGCATAAAAATCTTCCACATAAAAACTTGTGTGTTTCACACTAAAAAGTACAATCACAGCGCCAGTTATTAATATTATTAGTTTTATTACCTCTGTTTAAAATCATATTCATAAATCAGTCAGCCACCAGCTGTTCATCATCATGTTTACAAATTACAGTTATGTTAGTGTCACAATTATGGAATGCATGGGCACTGGTAGGTACCTGGCCATTATAACTTGAAAACAGATTCATAATACCTGTCTCAATCGAGTCAATACGCGCGCGCACGTGTCTTGTCATTTTCACTGAGTTTGTTAGAATGTTAGTTGTTACTGTTGTTTATAAATATAATGTTAACAAATTTCAAGTACGGCTGCCAAATATTTATGGTTTGGCGACTTTTTTCTGGCTATCAAATAGTAAAGCATACAGTAAGTAAAATATTTGACGTTCAAGGCTGAAACATATGACATTAATTTGATTAAATAAATATTGGTCAAATCCTTGACCACTACCAGTTCTATCAATGGCGGCAAAAGAAAACGCTCTAGTATTACACTATAAGTAGTAACTTTAGACGTTGACAAAGGCAGAGACCTTGTTTCTTCAATTTCTGCATCACGTTCTTTCTCAAGAAGTTTTCGAGTGCGTGTCACGAAGTCTTCCACAGACATTTTCAATCCCGGTCACCGCAAATTTGTTGCTGTTACAGTAGCAATGAAGATACGCATTCCACCTTTCAAGTTTCACTGTCAAAGCCGTAATTTTCAAGGGAAGTCACTCTTAGCCAAATTAGTATCTTTTTACCACGCAACACAGAAACAAAACACTAATTGCTAAAAGTGTTACTGAATAACCGACGGCATTAGCCTACCAGAGAGACTGAGAGAGAGAGACTCATTGAGAGAGACTCAGTGATTGAAAAAGATCCCGGTACTGGTGGATTCCGCGTACAGCAGCCTCTAACCAGGCAGAGATACTTCACGAAGTAGTGTCTCAGAGTGTCTGGACTAGGCCGCCACGGCGGCTCCGCCACTGTGACTTATAAATTAATCACTGCTAGTGCTGACTCGATGATGATGATGATGATGATGATGATGATGATGTGTGTGTGTGTGTGTGTGTGTGTGGTGTGTGTGTGTGTGTGTTGTGGGGGGGGGGGGGGGGGGCACGTTATATCAGATTTGTTGGATATAAGTTTTTCAGTCGAATGTTCTTCTAGTACCTGTTTAAAAAATAAATTTAAAAAAAGGAAAAAAAGAGGATAGGCTAATTATTAAGAAACTACCTTTCAGTGAAGCCGCTATTGCATTCTACAATTATAGGCCCGCTAAGCTCTGGCGTTCCCCAACATCGCTATGGCCTGTTCGCAGACGTGTCAGTCAAGAGCCGCCAGGTAACATAGATTACGACCCCCTGTTGCCGCCAACTTATCACTGAAGACGGCACATTTGCTGGCGATGAGATTTATTTGTTGAGACTCGACCCCCTGGCCTTCGTACGGGCGCTTCGACAGTTCCGGCTGCAGTTGCAGTTGCAGTTACGTCAGTCAAGGAAGACTCAGTGACATGAAAGAAACGAGCAGTTGAGACCGCCGCTTCAGCGGCAAACCATGGACCTATAATTATGTAGGCTAGGCGCTTAACGTCCACAGAAACCATAAGGCTTATTAGAGACGGGGAGAAGAGGGGAAATGGGGTATGGAGGTGGAGGGAGAGGGAGATTATATACCTATCGCTACACTGTCATCACCAGAATGATTTCTGCATTAAGGTGGGCAGCAATGAGAGCCATTTTAATGTTTCATAAATTGTGAGGGACAAAGTCACAAAACAGTGTCCACAGACCACACATTTTGAAGACTAAAGGAGAGCCGAAGCAGATTCGAACCGAGGTCCCTCTGCTTACCAGCCTAACGCCTTACCCCTAAGCCAAACCGGCTCACTCAGTGTAGGCTGTCAATGGGCAAACCTTTTGTAAGGCCGCGCAGTGGGTTGCCATGATACGTAGCCATTCGTTCCAAAACACTGAGAAACGTGTACGTCAGCTTTCAATGGTCCACGGCAGAGCCTCAGTGAACACTGTCAGTGTGGGCAGCCACCACACCCAGAACCACTCCTTATTACCGACTTGTATCAGCACATGGTGACTAGAACAGTGGGGGTAAACTTGATGGGCAGTTCTGAAACAGAACGAGGCGGCCCAGGGCGCGCGTGTAGAACTGATCAACTTGACACACAAGGGAGTTAATTAGCGCTGGAAATGGCGTAGCACAAGTACAACAACAAAGACCTGAGTCGCCTTCGGTAACTCTCACCTGCCATGCGTGTAAATACAAGGGGCACATAAACTCCACCAGAGGTACATCCTTTTGAGGATCCATTATTTGATGGTTACCGTAGGCGACTCAGGTCTTTGTTGTTTACTTTTGTTACGTATTTCGAGTGCTAATTAACTCCCTTGTGTGTTGATGGGCAGTGTTTGTGACGTGACTTACAAAAATATAGCCCCTGTCGGAAGCTATTGGCGCGCGCGCGCGTGTGTGTGTGTGTGTGTGTGTGTGTGTGTGTGTGTGTGTGTGTGTGTGTGTGTGTGCGTGCGTGCGTGCGTGCGTGCGTGCGTGCGTGCGTGCGTGCGTGCGCGCGCGCCTGTTGTGTTGCGTTGTGTTCTATTATCCCCGCGTCATTCAGTGTTAACCCCTTCACTGCCCCAGCCTGTAAAATTTCCGGGCTATATGATGCAGGGACGCGCCTCCAAACAGTTGTCTGGTCTGTAACATCTGTTTTTAATGATATGCGTTTTGATGAAAATCCTTTCACATGCCAGTGCAAAAAAGAAGAGAAAATTTTAAGGGTTTCAAATTTCGTTTTGATGAAAATCCTTTCACATGCCAGTGCGAAAAAGAAGAGAAAATTTTAAGGGTTTCAAATTTCGTTTTGATGAAAATCCTTTCACATGCCAGTGCGAAAAAGAAGAGAAAATTTTAAGGGTTTCAAATTTCGTTTTGATGAAAATCCTTTCACATGCCAGTGCGAAAAAGAAGAGAACATTTTAAGGGTTTCAAATTTCGCACTTTTATGGATCGTTTTCAAATGACATCATGGCAGTGAAGGGGTTAAACTGAAATTCTGTATTGCTCTGAGTAGACCGCAAGGCCACTGCTGCTTGCAGCTCTGTGACCTGCGTCAAATATGATTATAATTATAGAGACTGAGTGATCGGTTTTTGTGTGTGTCCTGTGGATATGTTTGATAATTAACCCCTTCACAGCCATGATGTCATTTCAGTAAAAACGACCAATGAAAGTTTGAAATCTGAAACCCTTAAACCTTTTAGTCTTCCTTTTCGCCTGGCACGTGAAAGCATTTCCATCAAAACGTATAACATTCAAAGTAGTTGTGTTATAAGACCGGAAAACAAACCGTTTGCAGGCGCGTCCGAGCATCTTTCAGCGGCCCGGAAGTTTTACAGGCTGGGGCAGTGAAGGGGTTAATACGGTTTGATGAGGCTGAAGGTAAGCGTGGGTGTGAGGACATTTTTCTTTTTCTTTCTTCTCCAGAATATTTCACTGCACAGCGCGGCGCCTAGTGAAGTTTTTTTTTAGCGTGGCATGCTCGTAAAAGGTTTTCGATATTATCAGTTATTGTTTTTCCAGCTGCTCTCTGGCCGTGTCAGTAGACATTGTGATCGAACTTATCATAGTTTCGCTCATCGCTCCTGATCCCGATGCAGTTTTGATCCCTCCTGCGACTGGCAATAAAACCTCGCCGATATTTTTGTCTTTAATTACGGGATGTTGCTCCACAGTGTGCATCACACACTCAGTCGGTTCCTAATTGAAGTTGGCTAATTAAAAGTTCAAACACACAAAAGCTCAGTGTCTGTGGTTTAAACCGTGCCTGTCTGCGCACTCTTAAACTGTGAATGTTTTATACCTGTAGATATTGTTTCTTCGTTTGGTTGTAATTAATGTGTGGCACCTGTTGCGTGTTGTTCATAGTCAGTCTGCCAGTAGCACACACACAAAAGCTCAGTGTCTGTGGTTTTAACCTTGCCTGTACGCTACTGCGCACTCTTAAACTGTGAATGTGTTATATATGTAGATGTTGTTTCTTTGTTTGTTTGTAATTAATGTGTGGCACCTGTTGCGTGTTGTTATAGTCTGCCAGTAGCAGACGATACTTTATGACGCGAAGTCACATGATTAAAGAGGGTAGCACTGTAAACTACACCTCATGTCTGTTGCTTGAGTGGATGCAACTTTCAGCCTTGTCTGTTGTTTGAATGGATGCAGCACTCTGCCTTGTCTGTTGTTTGAATGGATGCAACACTCTGCCTTGTCTGTTTGAGTAGATGCAACTTTCAGCCTTGTCTCAGTGTTGAATGGATGCAACTCTCTGCCTTGTCTCTTGTTTGAGTGGATGCAACTCTCTGCCTTGTCTGTTGTTTGAATGGATGCAACTTTCAGCCTTGTCTGTTGTTTGAGTAGATGCAACTCTCTGCCTTATCTGTTGTTTGAATGGATGCAACTTTCAGCATTGTCTGTTGTTTGAGTAGATGCAACTCTCTGCCGTGTCTGTTGTTTGATCGGATGCAACTCTCTGCATTGTCTGTTGTTTCAGTGGATGCAACTTTCAGTCTTGTCTGTTGTTTGAGTGGATGCAACTCTCTGCCTTGTCTGTTGTTTGAGTGGATGCAACTTTCAGTCTTGTCTGTTGTTTGAGTGGATGCAACTCTCTGCCGTGTCTGTTGTTTGAGTGGATGCAACTCTCTGCATTGTCTGTTGTTTGAATGGCTGCAACTTTCAGCATTGTCTGTTGTTTGAGTGGATGCAACTTTCAGCCTTGTCTGTTGTTTGAGTGGATGCAACTTTCAGCCTTGTCTGTTGTTTGCATCTCTCTGCCTTGTCTGTTGTTTGAGTGGATGCAACTTTCAGCCTTGTCTGTTGTTTGCATCTCTCTGCCTTGTCTGTTGTTTGAGTGGATGCAACTCTCTGCCTTGTTTATGACCTCGTGGCCTACTTTTTCCTTTGAATGAAATAAAGATCCGAAGTAGCCTACTTGTCTTGAGAAAAGTGTGATTTACTGCTTCTGAAGTTCAGCGACTTGCACGCCACTGGTACTAAACATTTGAGTCATTATTCATTGTTTCGTTGTTCTTTATTGCTTTTTATACTATTCATTACTGTCTGTCCGTTTTTCTGTTTGTCTGTCTGTCTGTCTGTCTCTCGCTCACACACACACACACACACACACACACACACACACACACACACACACACACACAGACACACACACACACACGTACAATATATAAATATTATATATATATATATATATTATAATATATATTATATTATTTTACTATACTATATAATATATATATATACTGTATTGATATCCATGTTAAAAAGGTACAATGGCCGCGCGATTTGTCACCATCTCATTGGTGACGAAACGTGCAGCGATGATGCACGTTTTGTCACCTTGGTGACAAAACGCCAGGCATGGAAAAACGCGTCGCAACAATCCCATTGTTTTATTATATATATAGATATAGAATAGATATATATATATATATATATATATATATATATATATATATATATATATATATATATATATATATATATTTGTTATTATTATAATTATTATCACCGCTGCTACTGACCGGGATACTATTGCTGCTATTGCTGCTGCTGCTGCTGCTGCTGCTGCTACTACTACTAGTAGTATTCACGTTGTAAACACGAATTTGGTTGTCAATGTTTGCCGTTGCCGAAAAGGTTATGCAGGGTGAATCAGCACCGACTATCTTATATGAATACACACTCACCTATATACCGAAACACAGACAAACCAACATAAACATTCCACAGTAATTATGTCACTACCATTCCCTATCACCAAGTCCGGATGACAGCGTCCTGCTGCCGACACAAAGACGAAAGATGATCAGACTAGATTCATGCCTGGCCCGTGGAAATGACGTCATACTTGCTCCTTGTCTTCGGGAAACCCACACGTTTCTTCTTTTTGAATCGTTATGTTCATACGAAAATAACATTTCGGTAGGTTTGCCGCTTTGGCAGAGGCATTTTGGTCTAGATATCGCACACAGCGTAATGCATTCGAGCACATTCAACACACCTCAACCGCATCCGGATAAATGTAGTTTCATTTATCACCGTTTAACTGTTGTTCAACTTTTCTTCTTCTTCTTCTTCTTTCGTTTTCTTTGTCGCTTTGAGTAGGGTCTTACCCCGAAAATTCGCACATGCCTTGTATTGTTATATTAAATTAGCATTCCTTTTAACCGTTTATGTATTTGGATCACATTCTTAACGCCTTTTCGGGAACGCAGCTATTCAGCATTGTGTCCCATTTCTTTAGTTAAACTGACTGAACAAAAGCGTTACCGCATGGATAAGAACAGAGTACAGTCCCAGACAAAATAGAAAGTAGTATTCTATGACAGTAATTAAAAGTGCATGTGAGCACACTTGGTAAATCATGAAATAACCAGCTGTAAAATCTCTCTCTCTCTCTCTCTCTCTCTCTCTCTCTCTCTCTGTCTGTCTGTGTCTCTGTCTGTCTGTCTGTCTGTCTGTCTGTCTGTCTGTCTGTCTCTCTCTCTTCACCACCACCACCACACACAACACACACACACACACACACACACACACACACACACACACACACACACACACACACACACACACACACACACACACACACACACACAATTTTTTTTTTACACGCGTTTCTTGCTGATTACACATCAGCTGTGATAACATTAGCCTCCGAGAAAGACACGAATCGCCAGGTTCCACGAACAGCCTCACGTAACCACGCTTGACAGAGGCAATCATGAGACAATTTATCACTATGCTTGCTGCGGTAGGAATTGCGACAAACCCAACCCAGTGTGATTTGTGTGCGACTCCTACGCTGCCCTCTGTAGATAAACTCTCATGCTCAGTGGTGTCTTATAACCGGTTTGACTACCCAGTGAAGTTTTGAAATCACATGTTAAAGGAGGCAACGCAGTTGATTATCCTGCTTTTAGACATCGGCTGAACTGCACTGTGAACCACTTAGTCAGGGAATCTGTCTGTTATAACGGCGCATTACACCCTTGTTCTAGCAGACAGTTCTATACTGCCAGTTAATGCACAAGCTGCAAAATGTGCCTATTCCCTTGTTGTAGCAAACAGCAGCTGCAAAATGTGCCTACACCATTGTTGTAGCAGACAGCAGCTGCAAAATGTGCCCACACCATTGTTGTAGCAGACAGCAGCTGCAAAATGTGCATACACCCTTGTTGTAGCAGACAGCAGCTGCAAAATGTGCCTAGATCATTGTTGTAAAAGACAGCAGCTGCAAAATGTACCTACACCATTGTTGTAGCAGACAGCAACTGCAAAATGTGCCTACACCATTGTTGCAGCAGACACTTTTATACTGGCAGTAAAGGCAGCAGCTGCAAAATGTGCCTACACCCTTGTTGTCGCAGACAGCTTTATACTGGCAATAAAGGCACCGGCTGCAAAATGTGCCTATACCCTTGTTGTAGCAGAAATTTTATAGCAGACAGTTCTATACTAGCAATAAAGGCAAGAGGTGCAAAATGTGCTTACACCCCTGTTCTAGCGGACAGTTCTATACTGGCAATAAAGGCAACAGCCGCAAAATGTGCCTACACCCTTGTTGTAGCAGACAGCTTTATACTGGCAATAAAGGCACCGGCAGCTGCAAAATGTGCTTACACCCTTGTTGTAGCAGACAGCTTTATACTGGCAATAAAGGCAACTGCCGCAAAATGTGCCTACACCCTTGTTGTCGCAGACAGCTTTATACTGGCAATAAAGGCACGGGCTGCAAAATGTGCCTACACCCTTGTTGTAGCAGAAATTTTATACTGGCAATTAAGGCGACAGCTGCAAAATGTACAGACACCCCAATGGCAGCTTGTCCATCTTGCGCAATGATCATACGCCGAAGTCGCATGCACATATCTGTTTTGTTGAGGGCGTTAGTTAAGAAACTCTACAGCAATGCACAGGTGTTCAAACCTCAGTCAGCTATATGTTCGCAAAGCATCTACAGGCTATTACTTCAGCTTATTCACTGTTCTACCTCCATTCAACATGCAATCAGTTTCACACGTACTCTACATCGCGTGAAAGACACGTCAGAAACGTACCCGATAAGTGTGTAAAAATACCAGTTTTGCCAGTATTAGGTACTAGCGAAATGAATTTTTAATTAGGTTCAAGAATCCATTAAACTGATGCCGTAGGATGGCAAGGTCTTGGCTTGGTTCAGCATCCAGCTGCTAAACAGTTGAAGTATCAGCTTTCAGTCAGCAGGTTCCTTCCCAATTATACAGACAAACGGATAGAAAATATCAAAAATATCTGCAAAAGTGATCGTCCGCACGGTCAATGCATTTACAAATCATTGTCCACTTCCTGAAAGCGTCATCTAACTTTTTATTTCATAATGAAAATATTAAACATATTTACACTCCTCATTTCTTATGGTTGCTTTACTTTTGGGCTTGAGCATATATCACAGGCTACCGCTGAGACATTCGTCAGTGCAGATGGCACACATTCGTCAGTAAGTGAAGCGAGGGCAGTTGGTCTGTGTCGGGGAGTCTGTCTGGGACTGTTCCTAGTGTCCTCTGTGGCAGAAGACAGCCCTAGCTGCACAGGCTACAGGCACAATGGTCGTTTGTCCAATGTCTCATGATCAGTGACGCCGAAGACACACATCTCTCCTGTTACGGCATTGAGTCCGGCTACAAAAGAAAAAAAGAAAGAAAAGAAAAAAGGAATTTCGTCAGTAACTAAAACGAGGCCAGGCCATTTCAGCTGTGTCGGAGACTCATAACCTACGACGCATTTAGGCAGTGACCAGAGTAGGGCCAAATCAGACCGTGGAGTGTCTGCATGAGGATTCAAGCAGAGAGCAGGGTAGAGCCTAACTCATCAGAGCTCAGGAGCTGTGTGAAAGTCGAGGTGGACGTCTTGGTCTCCCGTCCCTAATAAACCTACGCTTTCTGCGGACGTAAAGCAACACTTCAACCAACAGAGCCAAAATCAGGCCATGGAGTGTCTGAGGATGAGGAACTCCCATAGGTGCTCTTCCTTCTCCGGAAGCGAGTGTTTCAGTACCTGGTGACCTCAGTGTGTTAGGTACACACTGTCAGCGTAACTGAAGCCACGCTTATGATCAAGATATGGACAGCTCTGGTCTTAGCGTTTTAGACTTTAAATGGCTGATCATGAAGGCGATTTCTACAGCGGCCGTGCAAATTAATTACTGAGTCGAAAACAAATTTTACTGTCAACACCCATAATTATCAAGATTCTGTTGTTGTTCGATTTTAGAGGTCATTGGTTTTCTAAAACCTCAAGGCACTACAAAAAGAAAGGAAGTAATAATCAGGGGGGAGGGGGGAACAAAAAAACGTACAATCAAATAATAAAAAATAATAAATAAAATAAAAATAAAAAATAAAAATAAATCGTGGTTTGATTTCGATCCGTCGGCATCACACTTGGGTAAAATTCTACCCCAAGGCAGCCATGGCAACGCCTTCGAATTTTGCTAATAGTTCTTCGACTCCGACTAACTTCCCTTCAACTTCGTCGAACAATTCAGGTACGCCTATAGCTAATACAGTCATATTTGTCTGAAAGAATTTGGAAAGAAATGAAACGCTCAGATGTGCTGAATAATGCTAACTGTCTCAGCCTTATCAGAGTTCCGGGTCGGTGTAAAATAATAATAAATGTAGTTCAAATTCGGGTGTGCGTGCGTGCGTGTGCGTGCGCGCGTGCGTGCGTGTGTGTGTGTGCGTGCGTGCGTGCGTGCGCGCGCGCGCGCATTTTCGTGTGACATCTGGATGACATAAACCACTGCATTTGCCATAACATAACCGCAAAGACAGTCACACGACCTCGCTTAACACAAAATTACATCAACGAGAGCGCGTTATACAGCTATACAGCTTTAGACATCGGTTTAGAAATGCGCTTTTTGCTTTGTCTGCCGGGATATGATGGCAGAACGAGTCCTGGCGAAGGGAATGAATCTTGGATACTTGGAGGGCTTAACCTGTCGATTTGTACAGTCTTCGGAATCGACAAGTAGACACGCTAAATCCTATCCACATCGTGCATATTCACCCTTTTCTCAGTTCCGGACGGTTTTGTCTGTCGTGGTCTCATCCCCCGTAATTTCATTCTCCAGCGGTGTTTTTGAACAATCGCTTTCGTCCTTTTTTGTTCTTCTCCAGACAGCAGCACCACGGCTGACCAATGGCAGGTGTCCAACAACACCACAGATGACCAGTGGTCACATCGTACATAACATATTCACCCCTTTTTTCCTAAGGTTGTGATTTGTGGATACTGTCTTGTGACTTTGTCCTATCATTTCCTACTGAAACATTAAAGTGGCTCTCATCGCTGCCCATCTTAATGCAGGAGTCATTCTGGTGGTGACAGTGTAGCGATAGGTATATAATCTCCCTCTCCCCCCACCTCCATACCTCCTTCCCCCCATCTCCCCGTCCCTAATAAGCCTTATGGTTTCTGTGGACGTTAAGCCCCATGTTTACTTACTTACTGACGGTTCTGTCTGTCGTGGTCTCATCCCCGTAATTTCATTCTCCAGCTATCTTTTTGATCAATCGCTTTCACCTTTTTTTTCCCCCCCTTCCAGACAGCAGCACCACGGCTGACCAATGGCAGGTGTCCAACAATACCACGGCTGACCAATGGCAGGTGTCCAACAACATCACGGCTGACCAACGGCAGGTGTCCACGAGTGAGGGACAGAACGAAATGATCAGGATGGCCAGCGACTTCCAGCTGGCTGTGAGCATCGTGATCATCCTCGTGGCCTTCGTTGTGGTCATCGTGCTGGTGGCTCTCATTAATCGCCGCAGGATTGCAAGGCGCCATCTAGGGGCGGCCACAAAGCGGCTGGTACCTCTGGGACCGGAACCACCTAACCAGGAAGAGCGGATTCCGGGCCGGAGGGTGATTTTTTCGCGAAGCTAGTGCAGCACATGTACAGGATCTCAGTGAGCCGGTCTGGCCCAGCCGTAAGGCGTTATGCTGGTAAGCAGAAGGGCCTCGGCTCGATTCCGCTTCGGCTCTCCTTTCTCTTCGAAAACTGGTTGTGGTTTGTCAGTGGACACTGTCTTATGACTTTGTTCATCAAGATTAATGAAACATTAAAATGGCTCTCATTGCTGCCATCTTGTGAGCCGGTTTGGCCTAGCGGTAAGGCGTTAGGTTGGTAAGCGGAAGGACCTCGGTTCGATACCGCTTCGGCTCTCCTTTCTCTTCAAAAAGGTTGTGGTTTGTGGACACTGTCCTGTGACTTTGTCCATCACTTCCTACTGAAACATTAAAATGGCTCTCATCGCTGCCCATCTTAATGCAGGAATCATTCTGGTGGTGACAGTGTAGCGATAGGTATATAATCTCCCCCTCCCCCCATCTCCCCGTCCCTAATAAGCCTTATGGTTTCTGTGGACGTTAAGCACCATGTACTTACTAACTGCCCATCTTTAAAGCAGGAGTCATTCTGGTGGTGACAGTGTAGCGATAGGTATATATATATATACAATCCCTCTTCCCCCCACCTCCATACCTCCTTCCACCCCTTGTCCCCGTCCGTAATAAGCCTTATGGTTTCTGTGGACGTGAAACAGAATGAAAGAGTGTCTTTTTCAGCATTGTGTACTGTTGCCTCGACTTTAAGGCTGAATGGTCTGAAAGTCCCTCGTCAGAAGATTGGTTACGTAACCAGGGCGAGGGGTTCCGGGTCGCAGTCAGCTCAGGAGCTGTGTGTGAAAGTCGAGGTGGACGTCCTGGGTTCCCGTCCCTAATACACCTACGGTTTCTGTGGACGTAAAGCAACACTTCAACATCATCCGGGTCGGAGTGTTTATATATATATATATATCTATATATATCTCTCTCTCTCTCTCTATATATATATATGGGTGTTTTTTTTTTTTAGCGAAACTAGTGCAGTACATGTAAAGGATCTCAATGTGAGAGCCCAGAATAGACCAAGAGCAGGGACGTGGAGCTGGATGGATTGTCTTGCTGCTGAGTTGGGGGGTGGAGTGGGGTGGGGTGGGGCTGAGGGCGGAGAGAAAGAGCGAGTGGTTCGTCCGCGCAATCCGACCCTCAAAAGACCGACGAGCCGGTGGACCACCGCCAGAACAACAACTATGTTAAGGCAGTGGGGACCTCGCCATTGCGAAGCAGCTAGCGTACTCTGCAACTGCTGTTTCAATTGCTGTGCGGAGCAGTCACAAAGACATGTCCGTATCCGTAGCACAGCTGTTGGGGAACAGTGTAGCAAAGGACAGTCCAACTTTCTGAGCCCAGCTCCACCTCCCTCCTCTTGATCTCGCCTGGATCCGCAAATGACAGTGTAACTTCTTCGTGAGAGTTCAGCTCACCTCCCTCCTCTTGATCTCGACTGGACTCTTGTAGGTGAAGTTTATAAGCTTGGCATCAGTTTGATTAGACGTATATTTGGTCAAGAATGGAGTCTGGATAATTAATTGTATTTAATATGCTGTGGATTTCCTCAGGATTTAGATGTAGTATTGGTTACTAGTGCACCAGTTAAAAAATTTACCATTTTGCCTTCTGTCATATTTTGGAATATATTATGGTCAACATTATTCTTTGTAAGAGTGCTGCATGCATTGAACTGGATTGTTACATCAGTTACCTTGTCTTATATATTTTTTGATTCCCAGTGTTTGTCTGGATTTTTAAATTTTTTTTTAAAGGAGTTTAGTATTCTTGCTGTTGTATCATGCTAATACAATGCTGGTTGGCAAATTGTTCTTATATTTCTCCTTTTTCTGGACAGGGTTATTATAATAATAATAAAAAATAATTCTTATAAAGTACTGTTATCTAACATCTCAAACAAACAGAATCTTAAATATTGTAGTCTACCATTATCACCAATCAAACAATAACCATGTTACAGAGAGAGAGAGGAAGAGAGAGAGAGAGAGAGGAGAGAAGAGAGAGATGAGAGAGAGAGAGAGAGAGAGAGAGAGAGAGAGAGAGAGAGAAGAGGAGAGGAAGAGAAGAAGAGAGAGAGAGAGAGAGAGAGAGAGAGAGAGAGAGAGAGAGAGAGAGAGAGACATGCACACACCAATCTCCACTCCTCCACTCAGATACAAAAATTAATAAGTAATCAATACTCTTTCCTAGATCTCTCATAGCCTCATGTATCCAAGAACTGACCTGGGGCACGAAAATTAAATGCACGCACCACCCCGGCAACACTAAGACTCGCTCAAATCAGTGCTATACAGGATGGGGTGGGGTGCGTTCAGGACAGAGGGTGGCCCACCAAGCTCATTGGCTGCTGGACATTACTGTGGAAGTTTTCAGGGCGTGTGGTGTGGTGTTACTATGACTGCTATGTACAGTGGCTGCCAGCTGTCAGAACCAAGAACAAGTCCAGACCATGTGCGTGTGCGAGTGCGTGCATGTTCATGTGTATATACGTAACAATAAACTTTATTCATCCTAGCGGGAAGTTAAAGCTGTCGTTCGATCGCACAACAAAGAACATATCTCAATAATTCTAGTCATGAAACACACGCACATACACATCTTAGACATATGCCCCCCTTCTTTCAATCTGCATACACTAATAGCAAATCCAAAATTACCTGGAATAATGCTTTCTCTATTTGTACTCATTCACAATTTGATGTGTGTGCATGCATTCATGTGTATATGTATGCCTTCGCGATTTCATGTGTGTGCATTCATGTATATATGCCTGCATTCATGTCCATGCATGGTCTCATGTGTGTGTGTATGCATTCATTTATATGTGTGTGCATGCATGCACACATTGATGCTTGTGTGCACATGTGTAAATGCACACATTTATGTGTGCAAATGTGCACATATAATTATGTGTGCGTGTGTAGGCATGCATTCATGTGTATGAATGTGTATACATGCATCCATGTGTCATGTGTGTGTGCAAGTATGTGTGTGTGTATGTACGCATTCAAGTGTGTGTGTGTGTGTGTGTGTGTGTGTGTGTGTGTGTGTTGTGTGTGGTGTGTGTGTGTGTGTGTGTGTGTGTGTGCTCTCTCTTTTGCAATTCATTGTGTTCCAGTCACAAATTCTGCAAGAAATAAAAACTGAAGTCCATTCACTGCATTCATTTTTCTTGATTTGTTCTGTGATAGATTCAAACAGTATCCATTACTGTTATAAACATTTATCATTACTAAACTTCTCTCTCTGAAACATACATTTATTCTTGACATTCAATGATTCATACCAGCTAAACATTTACCATTGCTAAAATTCTCTCTCTAAAACATTCATTTATTCTTTGACATTCATACAAGCTAAACATTTATCATTACTAAAATTCTCTCTCTAAAACATACATTCATTCTTTGATAGTCATACAAGCTTACTAAAATTCTCTCTCTGAAACATACATTTATTCTTGGACATTCATACCACCACACAAACCATACTCTGCAGCAAACTCACACGAATGTGGAAATTATCAATTTTGTAAAAACACCGAGGAATAAAAAGATTTGAGGAAGAGAAAGGTGGGGTTCAAGAACCAGCTTCGCAGTGAATAGAAGACTGAGTCAACGTGGATGGCCGAATGAATTTAGTATTAATTTCTAAATGTGATTTAAAAAAAAAAATCCCATCTTCCACGCTGGAAGGGAACACAGGCTTAAAGAGGACTATATAATACAATAATGCTTGCAACACACACTCAAGCTTGCACCTGTACATACAAAAATTCCAAGTGCTGGTCCTCCAGCCGCTGCCAGAATTGGTTATGCCATAGGTCAGTGAAAACTGACAGCTGACGGACAGTCTTTTGTTGGCGTTCAAACAGCAGTTAGTCTGTAACAGACAACTCAGGTTACATCAGGCGTTTCTTTTATAACCATCCAAATTGCTTACGGCATCACAAATGAAAGCAAAATGTTCTGTAAATCAAGACGCAGTTAATAGTTTTTACCTGTGGGGGATGTGCCTCACGTATCTGTGCATATTGCAACGCTATGTTGCTTTTACAGTTAGTACCCAAATCTTTCAGAGGGTGCTGACAGCACCAGAGGGCAGATGTGCAGAGAAAAAGCGTGGCTCCTCAGTGGAATAATAAGAACAATAATAATAATGTACATTTATCATGCGCTCATCAATGCCCCAAGTGCTCAGATGATACATATTAACCTTAATACAATATTTTATACACTCGTAGAGCAGCTACCAAAACAATTTACTTAAGGTATTATACGGAAACACACACACACACACAATGACTGTAGCAGAAACTGGGTACTGATATTAGTTGATATATTGATATAATCAATTCTCACAGTTTGGAGGCAGATGCCAGAAAGTGAAACTAGGAGTGAGGTACGCACATGCATGCACACAACTGCATCAAATTCCTACTGGCCTCGCACGGTCTGGCCTGAGCATCTATTCACATAATTTGCCTCTAGCTTTGATGTTCATAATTGTCATAAATCTTCTATCAACTTGTAAATATTCACAGGAAGACATGGGGGAGTTTGTTCATTTTCTCAGTTTCCGTTAAACTGTCCACCCTCACAGCATTATTTCTAATTCATCACAGCTTTTCTTTTTAACTTGTTCATGCTCTGGAAATTGCTCTCAAAACATTTATCGTTTAAGTTTCACACTGTTCAAATTACATTTTTTTAAACAAAAATAACTTGTTACATTACATCAATTATATTATTTTTATCAGTTTCATGCTTTGCAACATTACCTCAAATGCTTCAAGGAATACCTTCATGCTTTGTTCAACCTTGAAGTGTAACTTTCAAACTGTTTCAGTTAATGATATAATATCAAAATCAACGAAGGTCATGCAACACAATCTTAAAATGATCATGCACACTAGACCTGAGGTAATCCCCGAGTAGTTGACGGGACCTTTAACCCAAGAAATAACATGCACATACTGATACAGTACAACATAATTTCACACTGTCCATCTCTCATGGTTTTACATTCAATTTGTTCATAATTGTTCACACTCACACTTTCAGTAACTTGATAATGCTCACAAGTAAAAGGAAACTGTTCATACCCATACTTCCAATTTGTTCATGATCAAAAATGAAATTGTCCACACCCATTCACTTTCAATTTGTTCTTGATCTGAAAGTTAACTCATACTGTTCACTGCTCATAGCAATGCTTTTAATTCAATTTGTTCATGCTTATGGGATCAGATTTTTCTTTCTTGATCCATAAATATCTCTTCTCCTTCAGATGCCATTCAATTTTTTTTCTTACAGAGGTGCTAAAGAAATGTTTCTGCTTCTTGCTGTGCTAAAAAAAAGTTTCTATGTTTCTGCTTCTTGGTGTGCTAAAGAAATGTTTCTGCTTCTTGGTGTGCTAAAGAAATGTTTCTGCTTCTTGATGCACTAAAAAAAATGTGACTGCTTCTTGATGAGCTAAGAAATGTTTCTGTTTACTTCTTGACGTGCTAAAGAAATGTTTCTTCTACTGGTGATGCTAATAAAATAGGAACCAAAGAAATTCATGGGTTGCTCAAGAAATCTTCTCCTCGAGGAGAAATGTTTCTTCTACTGGTGATGCTAATAAAATAGGAGCCAAAGAAATTCATGGGTTGCTCAAGAAATCTTCTCCTCGAGGAGAAATGTTTCTTCTACTGGTGATGCTAAATAAAATAGGAGCCAAAGAAATTCATGGGTTGCTCAAGAAATCTTCTCCTCGAGGAGAAATGTTTCTTCTACTGGTGATGCTAAATAAAATAGGAGCCAAAGAAATTCATGGGTTGCTCAAGAAATCTTCTCCTCGAGGAGAAATGTTTCTTCTACTGGTGATGCTAAATAAAATAGGAGCCAAAGAAATTCATGGGTTGCTCAAGAAATCTTCTCCTCGAGGAGAAATGTTTCTTCTACTGGTGATGCTAAATAAAATAGGAGCCAAAGAAATTCATGGGTTGCTCAAGAAATCTTCTCCTCGAGGAGAAATGTTTCTTCTACTGGTGATGCTAAATAAAATAGGAGCCAAAGAAATTCATGGATTGCTCAAGAAACCTTCTCCTTGAGGAGGTAAATTTGGTTTCTTCCTCTTAGGGCACAACTGGAACACTTGTTCTTGAGGTGCTCCAGAAATATTTCTTTTCCATGAGGAAGTAAAGACAGGACTGTTATGTGTAAGGAAATATTTTATCTTGGAGCACCAAAGGAGCATTCCTTCTTCTTGAGATGCTAAAGAAGTGTTCTTCTTAAGAAGAAAGTTGTTTTGCTTGTTTAGAACAAAATTGTTTTGTCTTTTTCAGCTGCAAGGAACTATGCAGTCTTCTTGAGGCATCCGAAAAAAAAGTTTCTCACTCTTGATTAGTAAAAGAAATATTTCTTCTGAGGAGGACAAAAATTAATATTTCTCCTCCTTGATGTCAACCCACAAGGGAGTTAATTAGCGCTCGAAAGATGTCATACTGGCACAACAAAGACCTGAGTTGCCTACAGTAACTCTCACCTGAGGTGCGTGTAAATACAAGGCATGTAGAATTTCACATTTTGGCACCTAAAATATCTCTCTCAATATATTAATTTAAGCACACACACACACGCAACCTCACATATAATCAGTTTGACTGTCACAAAACAAACCTTTTACACCCAGAAGCTTGCTCCTGTCTGATAACACTAACTGGAACATGCGTTTTGAAATATGTATTATTATGACTGGACATGTCTTCACAACTAATTGCCGAATTCTGCAAAATTAATCAAACTTCTGTATGACTGTACTGTAAATTACTTTTAAATTCACACACTAGGTTAGAGAAAGTGTAAAATTCCATCAGTAAGAAAATTAAGATAATTAACCTCCACCGCTAAAAGGGCAGTTGGTCTTGCGACATCAGTCACCTGTGCTGGTAAACAAACCCTTTGGTTTCTGTGACACTAAAATGATTCTGAGGCACAGGCACACGACCATGCACCAGATGATCTATCTGTTGGACAAAACAAACAGAACCTAAGATCTGTGATGATCTTTCTTGGGTTAGTGACTCTGAGTCACACGCATATGACCATGCACCAGATGATCTCTCTATCGGATGAAACAAACAGAACACAAGATCTCTGATGTGTAGACAACAGCGAAGTCACCCAGTCACATGCATATGATCATGCACCAGATGATCTCTCTATCGGATGAAACAAACAGAACACAAGATCTCTGATGTGTAGACAACAGCGAAGTCACACAGTCACATGCATACAATCATGCACCAGACGATCTCTCCATTGGACTAAACAAACAGAACCCAAATCTACCACGTGTAGACAACAGCAAAGTCATCTGTCATGGAGTCACATGCACACGACCAAGCACCTGGCAATCTCTCTATTGGACAAAACAGACCCCAAATCTATGATGTGTAGACAACAGCAGGCCGAAGTCGTAGATTATAGAGTGGTTGTTTCCCTCCCATCCCTAGATGTGATGACGACACTGATGAGGAGATGCTAGGTTTGAGATCAGAGGTGGAGACAGGTGAGGACGGAAGATTCTGACTATGGGACTGGTTGCTATGTCTGCACACAGAGAGACAGAAACAAGGATATAAGTTTTTTTTATCACTTGTCCTCTGGAATAAATAAATGTTTGTTCATTCTTGCCTAAATTTAAAGCACTGAATGTAAATTTAAAAAGGATATAACTTTCTTTACTTGTTCCCTGGAATAAATAAACGTTAGGTTATTCTTGCCTAAAAATAAAGTGCTGAATGCAAAATTAAACTATGCCTGTTGTATAAAACATTTTCTAGTACCAAAGAATTATATAATAATAATACTGTACATTTATCATGCTCTCATCAACGCCCTGAGTGCTCACGTGATACATATTAACCTAAATATGATATTCTATACATATGTAGAGCACAGTCCTACCAAAACAATTTACATAAAGTATTATACGGAAAAACAAACACACGCACTACACACACACACTCACACAATGACTGTAGCAGAAACTGGGTACTGATGTTAGATATTAGATCTGGGCATAAGATAGCCTGCTGTTTTAATATTAAGAACCAAAGCGATTGTAGACGTATTTGCCAAATGGGCCTTTTGCGTGTCAAGGAAGCTCTATTATGAGTGGTCTTTAGGATTTCCATCTGAAGGGGTAGTTTCTAACCTTCATCATCATTATTCCAGTAAGAAAAGAGAGAGTAAGCATACTACAGTATAATTACATTTCTCGGAAAGCTTGTCTGGGTTGGGGTCTGCCGTGATGACAGAGGGGTGCCACAGCAACTCCATGATGCTTCAGTTGTGCTGAAGTGATGTCATGGTGGTGATGAAGAGCGGCTGGAGTGATGTCATGATGACAGATGGTTGCTGAGGTGATGATAGTTCTACATGACTTGAGGACGTGTATCGCGTTCTTAACTTGTCTCCTTCGCTTCTGGGACATCTGTGAGAGAGAGAGAGAGAGAGAGAGAGAGAGAGAGAGAGAGAGAGAGAGAGAGAGAGAGAGAGAGAGAGAGAGAGAGAGAGAGAGAGAGGTAATTCTTACAAGTACCCATGGACACATGTACATGCAAAAACACACACAAAAACACATCAACATGACACCTCTACAGTCAAACACACACAGTCACTGATTCAGGCATGCCAACAGCTACATGTATACATGTATACACAATCCCACACCCCATCCTTCTGGCACATGCATGCTCATACACACACATACACACACACATATGCACACACACACACACATGCATCCATGCTCTCTGTCACTCTCTCTCACACACACACACACACACACACACAGAGGCATACATGCATGCACACTCACACACACAGACACCACATACACGCATACATGCAATGCACTCTCACACGCACACACATGCATACAAGTACGCACACTCCCCCCCATACACCACACATGCATACACACGCACGCACACACACACACACATGCACACGCACTACCTGATAACTGTGGGCAGTGCGTGGTCCAGGCATACTGCAGCAGTTCTCTTCTCTACCTGTAATCAAACACACGCACACGTCAGAAATAGACACAAAACAAACATCTAACAACAATCAACAGTTCCATCAATCATCAAGGTTAATCAGCTGTTCCAGGTATTGGAGACACTCACCAAGTGTGTTTGCCATTTGCCTAAAACAGCCTATCATCTAACAACAAACAACAGTTCCATCAATCATCAAGGTTAATCAGCTGTTCCAGGGAGCGGAAACACCCACTGTGTTTGCCGTTTGCCTGAAACAGCCTATCATTTAACAACAAACAAAAGTTCCATCAATCTGACAATCATCATGGTTAATCAGCTGTTTTAGGGAGCGGAGACACCCAGTGTGTTTGCTGTTTGCCTAAAACAGCCTTTAGATACTCAGTTGTAAAATTTGAGAACATAACCAGTTTGCATAAAAATGACTAACGAGAAAGCAGTTGTATTTTTGGGACTCTCAAACGTCAATTAAAAAAAAAAAAAAGGAAAAAAAAAAGGACCAGAAATCAAGTGAAAAAATTAGTATATTTTTGTGCATGTGTTTTTGCAACTCTCAAACATCCATAATAATATTTAAAAAAGGGACCGGAAATCAAGTAAACAAAAACAACAAAAAAAGGACCAGAAATCAAGTTTTTAAAAAAGAAGTGGAAAAAAATAGAAAAAGGGACCAGTAAAAAGAAGTGAAAAAACAACAATCTTTTTTTCTTCCATTCCCATTAAAACAATAAAAGGCCTGGGATGCTTCTTCACCTCCGTTCCCCTTTAACAGGGCAGGTACAGCTGTAAGCGAAGTGTGGTCTGTTTTTCTTACCCAGTTCCTGCAGACAGTGTAAGTACTCGCTCTCCACCATCCCAACCTTGAGGCGAATCTTCCTGACCCTGCAGAACTTCTTCAAGGATGGTGTGACAAACCCTTTCTCTATAACTTTCTGCAGCCTCCCCGAGGTGTACATTTCCCACAATGCTTTGGCATTTGTGGTAGAATGACAGCGGAGCGTGAGGACAATGCTGCCTTCTGAGATTCCAGTTATGTCACCGTGGCGACAGAGTATTTTCAGCGCATGCATGATTTCCATGGAATCTAATGACAGAACAATGTCAGTGTTATCATGTACATATATATATGTCACTTTGTAATAAACCAATTGAAAGCAGTGAATGTGAGTACCATAGAATTTAGGAGCAGTTACAGTGTTAACAAATAACCTTTCTTCAGTTTATACTTTATTTTATTTAAACAGGCTTCCTGGACACAGGACTACGACCATAAAAAACACAACACACATACACAAAAATCAAAACAAACAACGTTTCATATCTCATGATCATGACAACAAAATGATCACAGACCATTGTTACTGTTAGTTTTAGTGTAATTCAAATCGGTGAGTTAATTTGCATGCAGACACATGGTTCTGAGCCCTGCGACCATTTTGCTTCAGTGTGCCATCCTCATGAAGTGAATAGCTGTCAGTGTCAGTACAAATATTTATTTTTATTTTTATAAATAAAAAAATAAAAAAAGAATCACAGCCAGCCAGCCAAGTCCTTTTGACACTTTCAGTGCCAGGAAGAAATAACTTCACTGACAGACAAAACTGTGTGCAAATTCCACTGTGTTTGTAGCTTTTCTGACATGTAACAATTATTGGGGAAGGTTTGATGAATCATTCCCTCCCAGCTCACATGCGCCAATGCCACTTTTTAAGACCCAGTATTGGTAACAGTGGTTAAGTGAGCTGAGATGACTGTGGACGAGTGTTTCTTAACAAGTTGTGTGTGAGTGCATTTTGTCATTGCTGTCAACCCCTTTTGGGAGTAAACCTTAGTCCAGAGTTTGTGAACCTGTATTTCCCTTATGCAGGCCAGGGTCTTTTTTTTCCGCTGGTGGCAGCAGCAATGTTGTGCAAAATACACATGCACGACTTCAAATCTCACTTCTGACAAGATTTATTGCACTAGGCCAGTCAGTGTGCATTTTGCAAGGGCATGTGTCGGCTGCTCCTTCAACAGTTGTTAGTCTTTTTGCTCAGTTTAAAACAAAACAAAATCGCACGAAAATTCTGTTTTCCTGTATCCATTTTCAAGTATGGCCATATCCCCCCCAAATAATTTAAAAAAACTATTTTATACTGGTAAACTGTGTGGGTTGACAGGTATGTTTTGTCCCTAATAGGTTCCACTTTTTAAAACCCAGTATTGGTGCACAGTGGTATAGTGAGCCGAGATGACTGTGGACGAGTGTTTCTTAACAAGTTGTGTGTGAGCGCATTTTGTCCCCAATAGGTTCCACTTTTTAAAACCCAGTATCGGTGCACAGTGGTATAGTGAACTGAGATGACTGTGGACAAGTGTTTCTTAACAAGTTGTGTGTGAGCGCATTTTGTCCCTAATAGGTTCCACTTTTTAAAACCCAGCATTGGTCCACAGTGGTATAGTGAGCCAAGATGACTGTGGACGAGTGTTTCTTAACAAGTTGTGTGTGAACGCATTTTGTCCCTAATAGGTTCCCACACTTTGCCTGGACAGCATAGTCGGCCCACTCTGAGTTTTTGCTGGATCAAGGGTGTATGTGAGTTCAACCATAACCTGTAACCCGCACTTTTAGCAGAATGACTAGTCTTTTGTGAGCTGCTGCATTACCGAGGGGATGGAACGGACACCCAAACAACAGTCGGCACAAAAGCTGACTCTGGAGATGGCAATTGTTCCGCTGCACCTGCTGTGTTCTGAACTGCAGCCTTCAGACGAGTACAGCGTTCTTCCACTGACCTACATCCCCTGCCTCCACCCCCCAACCATTAACATCAAGAATTTACCAGCTGGTTGGGCATTGTGACTCTATCCCATTTCCTGTCCTAGCTGGCTATTTCCTCTGGGAAAACAACATGAATTCCCATATAGACTACACACTCTAGTGGCCAGGAATCTCTGATGACCTGCAGCACACAGCAGCCTTCACGCACTGAACCACCTAGCCCCTTCCTATCTCTCTCATCTCATCCAGCTCTATGTTCCGTCTCACCAACTCCGTTCGTCCGCTGATACTCGACTACTTCGTCTTCCATCCGCACACCTCAAGTCTTCTGGTTGACACACCTTTTTCTATCAAACGCCATTGCTCTGGAACAATCTACTCTACTCTCTCCGACACTCTTCTTCCATAGCATCAATTAAATCTGCCCTCAAGACCCATCTTTTCTCCTCTGGACTCTGAATGCCTTGCCTATGTGAGTGCAGTTGTATGCCACAGGTTTTTTGTGTGTGCGCATATTTTTGTTGTTTTGTAGTTGTTGAAATGATGAGAAAGATGTTGAATGAGGTGTGATAGTGTGTGTGTGCGCATATTTTTGTTGTTTTGTTGTTGAAGTGACGAGAAAGATGTTGAATGATGTGTTATAGTGTGATTATGTAATTAGTGGGGTTCATTGTGCTTAGGTTGTGTATTACTATTATATGGCTTGTTGATCTTATTATTTTGAATTGTGTGCTTTGGGGTCACGCACCGCCCTGATATAACCGTACCGGTTGACTGGGCGTAAAACACCAACCTACTTACTTGGGCTCATGCTAGGTGTAAGCGCCCTACAAGTACTCTTTTACGTGACGTGCAGAGCTGGAGTTTTCATCTGAGTGACTGACAAGATGAACTACAAAACAAAAATTCATCGTTCCCTGGAAACAGCCAGGTTTGACTCAGAAATCAATGTTGTCTTTTTCAGGACTAACCAGCATATTCTGACTGATCTAAACTGTTACTGGTTCAAAGAGGGAAGAATGGCTCTGTACATGTATTTTGTATTTGAGTCTTGAGCCCATGTGTCAAAGGAAAATTGTAATTTTTATGCTTTGCATATTGATGAATAATAAAGATTTATTTGATTATTTGATTTGATTGATTGATTATTTACTCTCCTGCCAGGTGAGTTACCACAGGTGATTCAGTTTTGTTGTTGACTTCATGTGACATCTTTCAAGTGCTAATTAACTCCCTTCATTTGGTGATCCTGCCACGACAAACTCTAGGACGCTACCAGGTGAAAAGGAACATGGTGTTGGAGACTGATTAAAAAAAAAAATCAAACAGCACTTTCACCTTTAACAATGGCATTTGTTTGCTGCAGCTCCTTCCTGAATTGCTCAAAGGAGGCGGGAGTGGCGTCCCGTCGACGGATGTTCCTGTACGCTTCTTTGGCCATACGCAGGATCTGTTCCTCCACTTCCTGGCACGAGCAGCTGGCGGTGCTGGCCTCCCTCTCTGCGGTGCCAGGCTGGCGGCGCGGGTTGTTGTGCGAGGAGCGCTGTGAATGGCGAGGAGAGCAGCTTGGTTCAACGCCATTGCAGTCGACGCTGATGTTGACTTCACCTGTGACAAAGAAAGAATCGTTGGAGTCTTTGACTGTGCTGAAAGAATGATGTCTGCTTCCTGCAGAAGTGCTTCCTTGACTGAGGAATGTCTTTCACAGCTGAGGTATTACTATTCAGTGGAAATGATTTACTTTGATTAACCCTTTGAGCCCTGGAGACTTTACTGCTTGTGCAGCCTCTGCTGCCTGGGCGTTTTTAGCCTTGCTGCTCAAAAGCCACAGCTGCTGACTTTAAAGCTCATCATCTCCATTTCTATAAATGTATAGTTGGCGGGAGCTGCCACAAGTATCATTTTTGTCACGCCAAATGTTTTGTCATGAAAAACATGTGTTTATCATAACAAACATGTGTTTATCACGACAAAGCACATCTTTTGTTGTGACAAAAGCATGCTTGCTGTGACAAAACTTTTGTTGCAACAAAACTTTTGTTGCAACAGACACATGTTTGTCATGACAAAAGTTTTGTCGCAAGAAGCATACTTTTGTCACAACAAACACATGTTTGTCGTGACAAAAGTACGCTTATTGTAAAAAAGATTTGTCACAACAAAAATTATGCTTGTTGTGACAAACATTGTCATGACAAGCTTACTTTTGTCGTGACAAAAGATGTGTTTTGTCACGACAAACACGTGTTTGTCACCACAATTTTTTTGTCACGACAAAAATTATACTTGTGGCAGCTCCCGCCACTCATACATTTCTATATAAATTAGAGCCACCAAAAGTTTGCACACATTATTAAAAATGAACAGGCACCATTGTCCTCGATAAATATCATTCATTCAATATCTTTCAGAAGTTGGTGAAAGACAAAGAAAGGAATATGTGAGGCGTGACGCCTCACATATTCCTTTCTTTGTCTTTCACCAACTGTATTTTCAGCATCAAAGTCTAAAAACTCATTTCCACACTATCTAGCCGACCATTTGTGCACATTTGCTCTCTTGAAATTGATAAATAATCTGCAACATCTGGATCAAAATCACTGCCGTCATCCACAAACACCTCAGCTAAAACCTCCTTGAGTGTATTGGGCGATTCAGCGAAGCTGGTTTGCTAAAGTGAATGCGCTTTGTAATCTTTCGCGCAAGAAGTCGCAAGAGGTCACAGCGCACTTCCGGGCCGATTTCTGAGTAGGCATTGCTTCACGCTGTGTATAACAGTGGAAGTTGAATCTAGAATCGCGAAGCAGTACAAGTGCCAATACTGTTGCAGTTGCAAAAAATTACCGTGGAAAGGGGATGGAGGATGGAAAAAAAGTGTCTTTGTGTCAATTTTGGCTGAACAGAAGATCGCAAGTTCGTAGAAAAAATGCGTTTTGGGGCATCCTATAGCAAAAGCAACAAGTTATTGCTTGTTGCCAGACACATTCTGACTATGGGCCTCCAAAATTGCCTTTAAAGTTGGCTGTGTAAAATTCGCAAATTCACTGTCACTGCCTTCCATTGTGAAGAAAGTACGCACCAGAAGTAAAAGCAGCCAAGGGACTTAAGCGATGCCGGGCAAAAGTCAAGGGAGTTAACAACCCTGCCTGAATCGCCCAAAAGCATCAGCGCTTGCTCATGATGCTGGCGAAATTTGTAGTATTATAATAAATAAAAAGTTTTAAAAATCAAAAATCATGGCAACAGCTGCAGGAGCTACCGCTGAAATGCAGAGCAAGAATTCACCATCAACCAAGATGCAGCAGCTGTTTCATAGCAATGTTATTATGTTATTAATACGTGTTGACATTTACCTGTTTGTCTTTTTCTCTTCTTTCGTGACCGTGAGGTGGATGGAGGGTCAATTTTGTTGGCCAGATGTTCCTGTAGTGTTTTCCGGAGCGAGTTGACAAAGACATAGAACGCCCGGTCTGAACGACGACACAAAACATCAAGCAGCTCTTCGTTGACTGCCGTCACTGGGTTCTTCTCCTACACAGAAACAACTGCAGAACTGCATTTTGCAAATCTGTGAAGAGAATTAAAATTCTGGTGTAACATTATTATATTATAAAATCACACATGCAGTGCCTAGCATGCCTTTTTAAACAATAGACACAACACACAGGTTCTGAAACAGAAGAAAAAAAACTAAACTAAACAGTCCCCTGCTCCAACATGCCAGACTTTCCCCCATGAAACTGGCTGTATTCAAAACAAAATATATACATGCCTAGAGCCAACAAGTTCAGTTCAATTCAGTTCTATTCAAAACTGTATATTATACAGATGCATTCAGAAAAGCCCACATATTACGAACTCCACCTTGTCTCTCAGAAATTCCCCCAATGGCAATGCTGCCTTTGAAACAGTTCCAATGTTGGCCTGATCGATGACAGCCCTTTTTTTTTTGCCCTTTCAAGAATGATTGTTGAATGCTTCCTGAAGCCTCTCCCCTCCAGGCAAGAGCCAACAAAACACAAAGTTAGGAATCCTACCTCTTCATTTTGACAGTCCTGCACACATTCAAGCTTCGAGGCTAGAAGAGTAAAAGTACTAGAAGTAGAAACAAAGCTTGTGCTTTTCGTAGGCTTGCAAACATGAGAAGCATTGCACTTGCAGGGTATGGCCCAAGAAATATTTCTGGGATAGTCAGTTGTACTTGTAGTTGAACTAGTTTTTTCATGCCACAAAGGCACAGTAATGCTGGTACACAATGTGTGGATTTCTAGCATGCCCACAGTGCAGTTCACACGCAATCAGACACTGGTTTGGTTACCCTTATTCGAGAGACATCAGCTGTGGTCAGTATTTTACGGCAGACGAGGTCGTTAAAGATGTCGTCAGGCAACATGTTGTTCACTAGCACATCACGGTTGGCTTGTATTGCCTGCTTGTGTTTCTCACTCATCACATCTTCTCCTGGAAAAAAGACAAAACCCCATCAGGAAGTAAAAGATAAATAAGATAAACCAATACATAATTTTTAAAATTATAAAAAACACCACAAAATCTAAAACAAGGTTGACTAACTAGTTGTCTAGTACATCTTTTACTATAGGTAGCCTTTTAAAAGATCCACACACAAATGATTAAAAAGAATAAATTCTGTTGGAGAAAATCTTTACTATAGTATATTATAACATTAACAAGTAATAAAGATTATAAACTGGTATAACTGTAGCATTCTGTGGGAAACACTCACAGTCACACTCGCTGTAAAAGTGTAAAATGTAACAACTAACATCGAAAATGAAAGAAGGTCTTGCTCTTGTTCAACAGAGGAAGTTTAAAACCATCAAAAACAAAAAATAAAGTGCAAACAAAATGAAACTTGTATCCATGTAATTGTATGTAAGTAACATGGGTAATTAAATGAAAGTGAAACTATGAATTGGTAACAGAATTATCACACTGTCAGTGTGTCAGTGTCACCGGCTGCTACCTTTTTCACTATCAGAACTGGACTCTGATGCTCTCTCCTGGTCTCTTCTGTTGACTTTTGGCCCTTTTGTTGCCCCTGGCAACACTGCTTTGGGTGGGGAGGAGAAGAGACGACTCTGTAGGCGCTGAAGATTGTCACGACTTTCCTGCAATGCCGAGTCCAAGTCATGTTCACTGTCTTCCCCACCACTGGCATCGTCACGGCGCTGACCTTGGATCGGAGAACTGGTCACTGGACTTTTGGCAGAACTTGTGTGCTGTGGCGTGGATGCGATGGGCGAGTCACCTGACTTGAGGGAGCTCACCTCTCCACGCAGCTCCCGCAGCTTCCGCTCTAAGAGTTGTCTCTCCCTGTTTTTGCGTTCTAACTCCTCCTTTTCTTTCTCCAGTCGTTGGATTTGCTGATACAGTGACTCGTTGGACTCCCTGTTGGAGTCTGTCGCCATGCTGCACTTCAGGAAAGAAAAAGAAGAAGAAATAAATTCCCCATTTCTTTTGCGGTATTACTATTAGACTATTAGTATCACTATTAATGTATTAATACACTAATTAGTATTACTGTTACTATTATTATTATTATTATTAGCACCATGATACTGACTGAAACATTAAAACAACCTCATGGCGCTTTACAAAACTGGTTACCAATATATATAATAATAATAATTTATGTATTAGTTTATTACAAACTAAAAACACATGATAGGCCAGCAAATATTATGACTAGTACTACAGTACTACTACTGTACTAGTTCTAGAAGCAGCACTGGAAGTAGTAGAAATAGAATGTTACAGTTTATGTAAGATAAGATTGATTTGATAATGATACATGTGTCATGTCTGTTTATGTAAAATAATGAAATTAAGAATCAGAATGATCAATAACTTTATCAAATGAGATTTTGAAAGAGCCTGTGTAAACTGAAAACTATACTAAGCTTACACATTAATTATTATACTCAATTATAAATCTTAAGCAACTATTAGTATTACTATTAGCCTAATTAGGGCTATAAATATGCAGTATTAGTATTACTCCCTCAGAAAACCGCTTAGTTAAAGCAGCAACATGACTGGCTGAATAATAAAACTCTTAAAATGAATGAAAACAAGTAAATGAATATTTACAGTATTTTAATTATGCAACATTTTGCAGTAAGCATGACACCTAAGCCATATTATATATATCTGCATTTTTAATTTTATGCTCAGGTGTCACATGTTTCAGTTGCTGTCAAAGTTTGGATGGGCCATGGGCTAGAGTCTAGACTGTGGTAATGGTTTTC
>JABMCL010000212.1:305000-310000 GCA_018857735.1 Alviniconcha marisindica | reverse complement strand
CTGCACCTTTCCGCAAGGACGGTGCGCTGGGCCTGGTGACAGCCAAGGCCGCCGAGCATGGACAGATTGGAACCCAGAACCCTGTCGGTCTGGAGGGGCGTAGCCTCGACCCGACCAAGGTGGACGTGCTGGGATAGACAGCAGACTGAGTTCCCAGAAGGATTGTCAGTGAACGTCTGCAGATTTACGTATTATTGATGAGGAAAAAACTGTGTTTTGTCAGCCCGGTTGACAGGCCTGGGTACAGCCGTGGTGCATCAGGTTACCAGTTAACTCACGGTGATTAAGCCCTTCACTGCCCGTGAGCCGGTTTGGCCTAGCGGTAAGGCGTTAGGCTGGTAAGCGAAGGACCTCGGTTCGATACCGCTTCGGCTCTCCTTTCTCTTCAAAAAGGTTGTGGTTTGTGGACACTGTCTTGTGACTTTGTCCATCACTTCCTTCTGAAACATTAAAATGGCTCTCATCGCTGCCCATCTTATTGCAGAAGTCATTCTGGTGGTGACAGTGTAGCGATAGGTATATAATCTTCCTCTCCCCCCACCTCCATACTCCCTTCCCCCCACCTTCTCCCCGTCCTTAATAAGCCGTACGGTTTCTGTGGACGTTAAGCACCATGTTTACTTACTTACTTTACTGCCCCAGCCTGTAAAATTTCCGGGGTGAAAGATGCTCGGACGTGCCTGCAAAAAAAGTATATTTTCCGCTCCTATAACGTATCTACTTTCAATGCTATATGTTTTGATGAAAATCCTTTCCCATGCCAGTGCGAAAAAGAAAACAAAAAGACTTAAGGTTTTCAAATTTCTCACTTTTAATGGTCGTTTTTAAGTGACATCTCGGCAGTGAAGGGGTTAATCCAGAACTTCGATGTTTTCTGTATAATTATTTTGTATTACCCTCTCCCCAGCCCCCAGCCCTCCATCGAAATCTTGGGTCTTCCCCCCCTCCCCCACCCTCCCCCACCCAAGGAGAGCCATTTGGCTGAACTAAACAGTCCTATCTTACCCGGCATATAACCTACTTAAAAACGCACATCACGTGTACAGTCAGATTTTCCGGGGCAACAGGACTTCCCTTTTCCTTCCCTTTTCCTCATATGGCCTTGTCTATCCTGATAAATCCACAGCACTGACTTGCCAAATTTTGCAAGGGCAACATTTCATCCGCCGTCGTGAGGTCTTCAACATGTGCAAGCCGATAGCACTTGGGACCTGGGTATATTCGGTCTTATTCAGTCGCACAGGCGCCATGAACCTAAATACCACTTCCGGAAAACGAAAAGGAGGAACAGAGGGAAGTCAGCGCAGCCCCAACGCGGATTTGAATCACAGTTCCTCTCATCAACGTGTGCATCGTCCCCGCATTGGATACCATGGACGCAGAAATTAAGGTCTGCTTTGTTGGGAACCTGTATGTATGGTCATACGCGCCAGAATGACTTGCCTGCTAAATCCATTGATATAAATCTGGCGCCGCAATAGTGAATACACTCACTTCAGGCTTCCTACAGGGATTTTACTTCCAAGCCCTGGAACTTCTCAGGACATTTTTTTTCCCCACACCAGTTAGGCCTACACATACGATCTGAACACTCTACGAAGTTAAATAAATTTTGTAGTTTCCTCGTGAGCCGGTTTGGCCTAACGGTAAGGCGTCAGGCTGGTAAGCGGAGGGACCTCGGTTCGAATCCGCTTCGGCTCTCCTTTCTCTTCAAAGGTTGTGGTCTGTGGACACTGTCTTGTGGCTCTGTCCCTCACAATTATGAAACAATTAAATGGCTCTCATCGCTGCCCACCTTAATGCATAAGTCATTCTGGTGGTGACAGTGTAGCGATAGGTATATTATCTCTTATCTCTCTCTCTCCCCCCCCCCCCCCCAACCTCCATACCCCCTTCTCCCCGTCCCTAATAAACCTTATGGTTTCTGTGGACGTTAAGCACCATGTTGACTTACTAGTTTCCTTGTCTCCCGCTCAGCGTCTGGCCAGTTATATATATATATATATATATATATATATATATATATATATATATATATATATATATAGAGTCGAACACTCTCCGAGTCGAACGTGCTGGGGATATATTTTTCCCTTCGAGATATCCGTTATTTGACTTCGACGGATAAGTCGAACTTTGCGGAAAATACTTCGACATCATATCTGGTCGGTGATATGCGCCATGTGATTACATCACAGGTATTATTTTGTCATTTTATGTACTTTAACATTTTCGCCCGATTATATTTGGACTCCTATTAACTATTTTGCCACTTTATGTGCTTTAATATTTTCGCCCGTTTATATTTGTAAACATGGTTTTTTGTTTCCTTTAACTTGCTGTCGAAAAGTTAGAAAGGTCTACGATACCAGCATCTCCTAGCTTTATGTACAACATCGAAGGGATTGTCTTTTGAGAACATGTCTGTAATTGTTATTATATAATGTACGTTCTACTTGTGTGTTTGGACTGAGTCGGTGGATCACACTCCGAGCATCGCTTTCCGGCACCTTCCTCCAAACTCTGCCAGATTTAGTTACGCCACTGAAGGGGCACTCTTTATCTCCGTGCAGCTGTCCAGCGACACGGTCAGCGCCCTCCGAAAGGTTCCGGTAATAATATGACTGTAGAAGCAACCTAGCGCCAAAGCACGCGCGTAAACACGAGACGCATCCACTCCGGGTAAAAAAAGAAGAGAGTTCCGTCTCGATTCAAACGATTGTGGTTTTATTTGTGCTGGTGTGAACTTTGTTGGCGGCTATAAATGACACGCCTTATTTGAGTTGTTTGTAACAAACTTATGACTGTTTGAGCACCAACAAAAAACTGCTCGTTAGCTGACAGTTTTCTGGACCCTATGGCGTAACTAAATACGGCAGTGGTTGAAGGAAGGATGTCGTAAACCAGTGCTTGGAGTTTGTCGGTGGGTGTGACTTGGGTATAGTTTTACATAGGAGAAGCGTGTTTTTGTTTTTGTTTTTTAACGTGTGCATTGACGTATGACAGTGATCATCTTGAGGTGGCCCTGTGTGGCCAATAGAACGTTAAATCCAATTACTCCGCCCCCCAAAACAAAAACAAACAACAAGAAAACAAAAAACAAACGAAAACAACAACAAAACAAAAAGAAGAAGACAGTAATGACTTCGAGCGTTCTAAATCAAGATCTAAACACACAAAAGGTTAAAAAGAACGCCATTTATTATGACAAAACACAACATGCGAATTTTCGGGGTAACCTCCCTTTTCAAGCTACCAAAACAACAACAACAACAGTTAAACAACAGTTAAACGACGAAAAATTAGATATAGGATACTTATCTGCTTTTGTTTGAGCTGTTTTGTTATGTTGTTTTGACTGGGCACTATTGGATCTAATTATTCCCCGTTTTCCCCTCCTATCTTTTCTGTTGCCTCTTGCGATGCAGAGAGCCAATCTGATCAACTGCCAGTTTTATAACGTGTAACTAGCTACCATTTGCCATGCCTGTGTTAGGTCACATTTACCACAGAAAAGTATCAATGTTTTGAAATCATAATAACCCACTCTACGCAGATATTATCTTCTCGTATTTATATAAGAAACTAAAACAAAAACAACAAAAAACAACAGAAAAACAGTAGGCGTCTCGAAACACCATTTTATGCGGGTTGACGACATAAAAATAAAACTGAGAATTAGGGATTCTATTTCAAAACGACCCGCTGGTTGAGTGTCGAAGTTTACGAAACAAGTTTTGACCTGACACATACTCGCTTTTGCTCGAGGACAAACACCAAAGAGGCGGCGGTATGCGAAAGACGAGCTGTGACACTGTACAGCGTTTTCTGCATTCGATCTCGCCTTTTGTCACTGGTGGAACTCGTTTATAATTTCAACGTAAAATCAAAGCGTTGCGTTTGAAACAGAATCGCTGGTTTAAAGGAATTTATTTTGATATGTTCTAGCTGTTAGTCCGTACATAGTTTGAGAGGGCTAGCTCCTTTAAATTTACGCAGTGCCTCACTCCACACTTACAATTTGCTTTCACCTTTTGCTGTGTTCATTTTCTGGTCAAATATAACGATTTTACACTTAGCGACAAGTTCTGTGTTGTTTAAATGCGTGAATTTGGTTGTCTGGTTTCCCTTCCGTGCTTTCCTTCTCTTTTTATTCTTCTTCTTTCCTTGTCTTTTTATTCTTCTTCTTTTCTTTCAGTTGTCATTAATTTGTCTGTCATCATTTCTGACTCTCTCAGTATTTCTATCTCTCTCTTTTTTTTCGGATTCTACAACGATTTTGCGCCTTTCGTTCGCCGTATTTGTTCAGTGCAAGAAGTATCCTGTTAAATGTTTGTGTGTGCGTTCGTGTTGTAGGCGTTAAATTTGGAAAATATGTGCATTTAAAGAACGTGTAAGCGCTTTAGGGCCTGGGCGTGTTAGGCGCTCTAAGTATCCATTATTATTATTATTTAGCTGAGCTGTTATACTGGGTTCTTGATTTACGTGTGGGTTTAGATTTACAGCATCACGTCGCCAGTGTCCAGTCTGAGTGACACTGAGTCAGCCGCTCCATGTTGTATTGTATCGAATTGTGTCGTAAGTCAGCTGCATCTGCTTGAACTGTGTCCAGTATTGTACTGAGAAAGCTGTTGAACGTTTTATGGAGTTGAGTTGCGCGCTAAGACAGTTGTTTCATGTTGTTCATGTCGAGCAGTGTTTACTACAAGACAGCATGAAGTCATATACTATTATAAAAAATATTACAAATGTCAAATAGCGTCGGGAGGATGTCTGTAAGATAGCTAGCTGCGCCATGTCAAATATTATGGAGTTGTGTAATACGACATCTAGCTGTAAAAAGCCCGCACCATGTCAAATTGTAAGGAGTTGTGAAATAAGACAGCAAGCTCCACCATTTTAGATTGTATGGAGTTGTGTAATAAGACAGCAAGCTCCACCATATCAGATTGTCCGTTGGGGCTGTGTAATAAGACAGCTAGTGGCACCATGTCAGATTG
>JABMCL010000212.1:285000-290000 GCA_018857735.1 Alviniconcha marisindica | reverse complement strand
GCACAGTTTAATCCACCAAAATCGCCTCAGTGATATCAGTATAAAGTCTGGCGATCAGTTTCAGCATAGCATAGTTTTAGCATAAAAAGTGACTGAGTGAGTAAGGTGACACAAATTGGTATAGATGACGAAAACAAAACAAACTGCTGATGGTGGAAGCAGGAAGGCGGTTGTGGTGGTGACTGCGGGGAAGGCGGAGGAGGGAGGGTAGAGGGCAGGGGCGGAGTGGGGGGTGGGGTGGGTGGGGGGCAGGGGAATCCAAATAAGCATGGTAGGTCTTTTGTTGTGCCTAGCGACCTCCGTGGCAACAGCTCATGTACCTCCATTTGCGAGAGCATGCAGACCGATCCAGAAATGATTAGAGCTGCCACTGTAACAGTTAATGACAATAAGGTCACACAGGCTGGTTGCAACTGCCGCTGTAAGATTTAAGGCACGATCAAAACAGACAAGGCTGGAACTGCGCCAGCAACAACAAAGCTTATGTAAAGTCGCTGTAATCGTTAAATTTAACCTACTCATAATTATCAGAACAGCAGATGCTGAAGCAAGAATTGCACACGATTTGCGTCTTTGTGTGTGTGTGTGTGTGTGTGTGTGTGTGTGTGTGTGTGTGTGTGTGTGTGAGAGAGAGAGAGAGAGAGAGAGAGAGAGAGAGAGAGAGAGAGAGAGAGAGAGAGAGAGAGAGAGAGTTTATTGTGTGAGTGAGTGAGTATGTGATCTTAACTTCATTATTATTTTATCATGAAGTCACAATTGTTCTATATTCATAACTTTACTATGGTTAGAGTAAGTCTCTTTTATTGGTGGTGTTGTGTTTGTTGTATTGTTCTCTTAACTTTATGTATTTTTTTATATTTTATTTTACGAGCCCGCCATGACCACAACAAAATTGCCCCTTGTGGGATGATTTTTTTAAATTGAATTGAACTGAATTGAAGTGAATGAGTGTGTGAGTGAGTAAGTGAGTGTGTGTGTGTGTGTGTGTGTGTGTGTGTGTGTGTGTGTGTGTGTGTGTGTGTGTGTGTGTGTGTGTGTGTGTGTGTGTGTGTGCGTGCGTGCGTGCGTGCGTGCGTGTGTGCACTGACAGCAGCTTGTGTCTCCAGAAGTCCTCCATGAGGGGGGTATCGCGGAAGCTGGCCAGGTCACCCCGCTGCTGCCTGCAGTCTTCCCGAGCCTCCGCCCACGTCATCTGCAGACTCCTGTCCACGTTGTTCAACTGAAATGACATCACCATCATCATCGTGACCACCATCATCACCACCGCCACCACCACCATCATCATCATCACACCACCACCGCCACCATCATCATCATCATCATCACCACCACCACCACCACCACCATCTTCATCACCACCACCACCACCACACTGGTAGCATTAGTGTATGCTTTACCTGTTGATGCACCCATATGTTGCAACTGGTAACACAGGTGTACTATTTACCTGGTAACATAAGTGTATGCTTTACCTGGTGACAAACGTGTATGCTTTTACTGATATAACAAATGTATGATTTACATGGTGACAAAGGTGTAAGCGTTTTCTCGCAACGTAGGTGTCAACTTTACCTGGCAACACAAGCTTTATCTTGTAACATATGTGTACACTTTACCCGGCAACACATATGTCTACCTTACCTGATAATACAAGTGTGTGCTTTTCCTAATAACACAGGTATGCTTTTCCAAGTACCACAAGCATACACTTTACCTTAAGTCAAACATTTTACCTAGTAACAAGTGTATGCTTACCTGGTTACACAAATGCATGTTTTACTCTCTGACACATGCTTTACCTGGTGACAAAGTGTGTGCTTTATTTGGTCAAACATGCTGTGCCTGATAACACACGTGTATGCTGTGCCTGGTAATACAAGTGTATACATTACCTGGTAGGACAAGTGCAATATTTACTTGGTAAGTCACGAGTGTGCTTTAACTGGTAATACAAATGTATGCTTTACCTGGTAAGACAACTGTAGGCTTTACCTGGTAGCACAAGTGTATGGTTTACCTGGTAACGCAAGTGCATGGTTTACCTGGAAACGGAAGTGTACGCTCTATCTGGTAACACATGTGTCCATTCTTTTCCTGGTAACAGACGTGCATGCTTTACCAGGTAACACAAGTGTAAGCTTCACCTGCTAACACAAGTGTACGCTTTACCTTGTAACACAAGCATGCGCTTTACCTGATACAACAAGTAAACGCTTTACCTGGTAACACAAGTGTACGCTTTACCTGGTATCACAAGCTTACGATTTACACACGCGTGCGCTTTACCTGGTACAACAAATGTACGCTTTACCTGGTAACACAAGTGTACGCTTTACCTGGTGACATAAGTGTATGCTTTACCCGGTATCACAAACGTACGTGCTTTACCTGGTAACACAAGCGTACGCTTTACCTGGTAACACAGGGAGGAGTTGGTGGTGATCCAGTTGGTAGGGCAAGTGCTCTGCTGTTTGTTGGGTGGCACGGGGGGCTGGGGGAAGCCGTCACGTGGCAATTTGCATACGGCCTTGAGGGCCACGTGACACTCCCGGCTGCTCCACAAGCCCGCCGCCTTCCCGCTGCCCATGGCAACGCAGTGGCCGTGTCTGTGGCTGTCTGCAATACAAGGTTCCCCGCGGTCAGTCAGATTCCCAACGATTCCGGTACACAGAACTGTCCGTCTGTCTGTCTGTCTGTCTGTCTGTCTGTCTGTCTCTGTCTCTCTCTCAAATGGCAAATTCGCTCGGTTTTTATTACAGCTAGAACTCTCTCTCTCTCTCTCTCTCTCTCTCTCTCTCTCTCTCTCTCTCTCAAACGAACAAATCTCTCTCGGTTATTCCTACTCTCTCTCTCTCTCTCTCTCTCTCTCTCTCTCTCTCTTTAAATAAACAAATTCGCTCGGTTTTTATTACAGCTAGAACTCTCTCTCTCTCTCTCTCTCTCTCTCTCTCTTCTCTCTCTCTCTCAAATGAACAAATTCGCTCGGTTTTTATTACAGCTAGAAATCTCTCTCTCTCTGTCTCTCTGTCTGTCCCTGTCTGTCTGTCTGTCTCTCCAATGAACAAATTCGCTCGGTTTTTATTACAGCTACAAATCTCTCTCTCTCTCTCTCTCTCTCTCTCTCTCTCTCTCTCTCTCTCTCTCTCTCTCTCCAATAAACAAATTCGCTCGGTTTTTATTAGAGCTAGAAAACCGAACTACACCTGCGATACACAGATAATTATATTATTATGCTATTTTTTATTCTTTGCCGTGAAAAAATACCCGTTTTACACACGAAAGAATAGCTGCAGCTATCTAACATTAAGAGGAAATTACATCGTTTCTCGAAAAATTATATTTTGCCGAAGTCTTTCCCGTTATTGAGTCTAGTTCCTTTAATGAAATAATTCGTACGTTCACTTTAACCCCTTGTGCGTTATGCTTTGAACGTTATGAGAGCTCACTGTCACAATACCCGTCTCTGACGTCACTGAACCGCCCTGACGTCACTGTACCTCTCTGACGTCATAAAACTGCTTACCAGGCATGCTGGGAGCCCAGTTGGTGAAGGTGACGTCATGCTCTCCATTGCTGTAGGTGAACCTGCCCGGGTTGTAGAGATCGCTGACGTCAGTCCAGTAGAGACCCTCACGCGTTGACAGCAATGACGTCAGATACGCCTGCTCAAACCTGACATAGAAAGCAGACAAATTGGCAACACAAATTGGCAACACAAATTGGCAACACATTCCGACAAGCAATTAGAAGAATGTAATTAGACCTATTGGTATCGTCTGCTGTTTGATTTCTCGTTTTCGTTATTTCATTACATCAATGCATAACAACTCATTAGTTTATTACAATTGTGCATAAAAATTCCTTAGTTCTTTTATTAAAGCAGTGCATAACCATTCCTTAGTTCTTTCATCAATGCAGACCAATTCATTAGTTCTTTCATTACCTCAGTGCATAACAATTCATTAGTTCTTTCATCACATCAGTGTATAACAATTCATTAGTTCTTTCATCACATCAGTGCATAACATTTCATTAGTTCTTTCATTACATCAGTGCATAACAATCCATTAGTTCTTTCATCAGTGCAAACCAATTCATTAGTTCTTTCATTACCTCAGTGCATAACAGTTCATTAGTTCTTTCATTACCACAGTGCATAACTATTCATTAGTTCTTTCATTACCTCAGTATATAATAATTCATTAATTCTTTCATTACATCAGTGTACAACAATTCATTGTTCTTTCATTACATCAATACGAATAATCCATTCCTTCTTTCGTTACAATGGTGTAAAATAATTCATTCCTTCTTTCTTTCTTTTCAAAAATTCCCTTCCCTTTGTTTGGTTAAAATTTCGCTCTTTCATTCATTCTTGTGTGTGTGCGTGTTGTGTATGTGTGTGGTGTGTGTGTGTGTGTGTGTGTGGTGTGTGTGTGTGTGTGTGTGTGTGTGTGTGTGTGTGTGTGTGTGGTGTGTGTGTGTGTGTGTGTGTGTGTTGTGTGTGTGTTTGTGTGGTGTGGTGTGGGTGTGTTGTGTGTGTGTGTGCTGCGTGTATTCATGTCGTATGCGTTGAATTTTGACAATGTGTATTTGTAAAGAACGTGTAAGCGCTTAGGGCCTGTGCGGGTTAGGCGCTCTAAGTATTCATTATTATTATTATTATTATCATTATTTCTTCCATCGTGGAAATATTGCATTCTTTCAGGTACTGAAGAATCCAGTTATGGACAGTGATTCGATCATCGTTTTAATGATTTGTAAACGTTTATTTATGAGTGTATGGATTCGTTCCCCCCCCCCCTCCTTCCCCCCCTCCCTCCCCCACCCCCAACATAATCTGTGTGTTCAGTGTGCTGTTCTCATTCTTTCTAACGCAAGCGTATTTGTCGTTAGTTTGTTGGTTCTCCTTTATATAGTCGTACATGTGTAAATAACCGGAATGTATTGTGAGGGGGTATATCGCCCACCGGCACCTCTTCACCTGTGGGACAATGGCC
>JABMCL010000212.1:275000-277500 GCA_018857735.1 Alviniconcha marisindica | reverse complement strand
AGAGAGAGACAGAGAGAGACAGAGAGAGAGACAGAGAGACAGAGAGAGACAGAGACAGAGACAGACAGACACAGACAGACAGACAAGACTGTGTCAACAAACCATACTTTTCAAAGATAAGTGAGCGCCAAAGCGGGGAATCGAACCAGCCTAACGCCTTACCGCTAGGCCAAACCGGCTCGCAAGAGAGAAGAGGGGTAGGGTACGCACCTGTATATACTGGTCAGCCCGAGTAAACTGTGCCTGCCACCCCCCACTGCCGAACGCGTCACCCGGGGTGGAGGGCGGGGAGAAGCCGGGCTGCAGACGTGACGTCTGTGGGCCGTGATGGGCTTCTGATGACGTGGCACTCAACTGCTCGGCACTGACGTCTTTGATAAAGCCGTGCTCCTGACATCCTGGCAACGTATTGTGTATAGTGAGTATAATTATCTTATCTCCTGTCACCCTATGGTTAAAGTAAGACTCTTTTGTTGGTGGTGTTGTGTTTGTTGTATTGTTCTCTTAACTTTATGTATTATTATTTTACGAGCCCGTCATGACCACAACAAAACTGCCCCCTGTGGGATGATTAAAGTTTTTTTAATTGAATTGAATTGAACTGGCAACGTATTGTGTATAGCGAGTATAGCTCCTTTCACCCTGGCAATGTGTCGTGTATAGTGAGTGTATCTTTTGTTACTCTGTCAATGTATTGTGTATAGTGAGTATACCTCCTGTCACCCTGGCAACGCGTTCTGTATAGTGAGTAGGGTGTCGTGTATAGTATCTCCTGACACCCTTTCAAAGTATCGTGTATACTACATATATCAACGTGTCGTTTATAGTATCTTCTCACACCCTTTCAACGTATCGTGTATACTACATATATCAACGTGTCGTTTATAGTATCTCCTCACACCCTATCAACATATCGTGTATTGTATCCCCTGACACCCTATCATTGTATCGTGTTTTGTATCTCCTGATACCCTATCAACGTATCGTGTATAGTATCTTCTGACATACTCGCCATGCCAGGATTGATGTCGCAGAAGGTCGAGTGTGGATAATTGAGATTTTTCTGATTGTTCGTTGCTGGCTATAATCACCTGTAAGCCTACCTGTCTGACAGACGAAGAGGTCAAACAGCAAGGCGATGTAGCCTATAGCAATGATTATTCTGCTCGCTGGCTCTAACCACCTGTCAGCCTACCTGTCTGACAGACGAGGAGATCAAACTGCAGGGCGATGTAGCCTATAGCCATGACTGTTCCGTTTGCTGGCTATAGCCACCTGTCAGCCTACCTGTCTGACAGACGAGGATATCAAACTGCAAGACGATGTTGCCTATAGCCATGATTGTTCTGCTTATTGGCTATAACCACTGTCAGCCTACCTGTCTGACAGACGAGGAGATCAAACTGCAAGACGATGTAGCCTATAGCCATGACTGTTCTGCTTGCTGGCTATAGCCACCTGTCAGCCTACCTGTCTGCCATGACTGTTCTGCTTGCTGGCCATAGCCACCTGTTAGCCTACCTGTCTGACATGACTGTTCTGTTTGCTGGCTATAGCCACCTGTTAGCCTACCTGTCTGACAGACGAGGAGATCGAACTGCAGGGCGATGTAGCCATGCCAGGCCTGTGGCTGAAGCCGCACGTGCTGTGTGGGCACGTGGCCCTTGAGGAACGTGGTGACAGTCGTGTTGTTGTCTGTGTTGCCCGGGAAGACCTACACAGCACAATGCACCAGTGCTCGATGTAAGCGAGAAACCATTTTCGTTACAAATCGACTTTTTCTTCTTACCACCGTTTGTTTTGTTATCGTTAAAATTTATTTTATTTTATTTTACATTTTGAGCTAGATTTTGTCTCCATTGTCGTTATTGAAAACGTATCCGTCGGCTTGGTTTTCTTTGTGTGCATGATGTATGTGTGTGTGTGTGTGTGTGTGTGTGTGTGTGTGTGTGTGTGTGTGTGTGTGTGTGTGTGTGTGTGAGAGAGAGAGAGAGAGAGAGAGAGAGAGAGAGAGAGAGAGAGAGAGAGAGAGAGAGAGAGAGAGAGAGAGAGAGATTATGTACCGATATTACATGTCGAGCAGACGTTTTAAAGATTTAAAAAAAAAATCAACAGACAGGAATAAACAAGGATTGGTTTGCTGTGATCACCCACTCTCTGACTAAAGCCCTGTCAGGGTCAGACAAACGCAGTGGTGCGTGACTGGGGTCCTTACCATGACGGAGCCGTAGGGTTCCTCGTAAGGCCGGAAGCCCTGAGCACTGCCAGCGGTGGACCGGAACAGCAGCAGGAAGCTCTGCACCCACTCTGCAGCCTGCGGGTTTCCCCGGACACTGACACCCCTCAGCACCACCACCCGCTCGAAGTCCACCTGCTCACGGCACAGTCAGCAGTTCAACCTCAGCTACATTTAGAAACTAATAAGAAAATATTTGCTATAGTCCACGACTTTTTGCGCCAAACCGACCGCTTGTAAATCTGTAAAAGTCCGCCAAAATTT
>JABMCL010000212.1:245000-270000 GCA_018857735.1 Alviniconcha marisindica | reverse complement strand
AAACTGCACGCGCGAGCGGACCCTCGGACGCGCGCGCACTACCCTAGGGTCGGTGCCGACACGGGTTGGTGTACCAGTAGAGCGGAGCTGTGCTGTCGAAGCGGTACTTTACCTTGTCACCCAGGCCAAAGGGCAATGTCCACTTTTAGCCCCGTCGGTTCGCTTCATCAAATGGTTTGAGGATGCGTGTGTGCGTGTGCTTGTGTGTAGCGCTCGCATAGTACGGAATGAACTGATATCTGGATATATATGCCAACGTAGTGCATACTTAGTGTGTAGTGCATAAGTTCATCCAACGTAGTGCATAAGTTCATTCCGTCCACACACACACACACACACACACACACACACACACATATATTCTCATACCATTTGAGGACCACGAACTGACGGGGCTAACAGTGGACACTGCCGGCCAAAGAACATCACGGGAACGGGAGAATTGGTTAATGTACATGTACAAAAAAACAAAAACAAAACTGCACGCGTGAGCAGAGCTGCTGACGCGCGCGCACTACCTTGGGGTCGGTGCCGGGCGGGTTGGTGTACCAGTAGAGCGGGGCGGTGCTGTCGAAGCGGTACTTCAGCTTGTAGCGCGTGACCCAGGCCTGCTGCTGACCCAGCCCCCCTGTGGTGGTCACGCCCCTCACCGTCACCAGCGACTCGAAGTGAACGCCCAGCCAGGGGGCGCTGTCGCTGGCGCTGCTCATCCAGGCGGCTGTGGGGGTGGCAGGCAGAGCATTCAGTGTCAGTTTATTTTTTATTTTTTTATTTTTTTTGTCAGTGTTTTATTTTATATCTGTTCACAAACATAAAACACCGCCAGACACTAGAAAGGTCAAGCCACCTGTGTTGCCAGACACTAAAAGGGTCAAACACCTTGTGTTGCCAGACACTAAAAGGGTCAGGCCGCCTGTGTTGATAGTACAACGGTCAAGCTCCCCCCCCCTCCTGTGTTGCCAGACACTAAAAAGGTCAAGCCACATGTGTTGCCAGACACTACAATGGTCAAGCCACCTGTGTTGCCAGACAATAAAATGGTCAACTTACCTGTATTGCCAAACAATAAAAGAGTCAAGTTATAATAATAATAATACGTAATTCTTATATAGCGCCTAATCCAACTTGACTGGCTGAAAGCACTTCACAATTCAAAACAAGAATGGAAATCAAAATCAATACATGAAACATGCATACACAGTATCTGTGTTGCCAGACAATAAAAGGGTCAAGTTACATGTGTTGCCAGACAATAAAAGAATGAAGCTACCTGTGTTGCCAGACAATAAAAGAGTGAAGCTACCTGTGTTGCCAGACACTAGAAGTATCAAGTTACCTGTGTCACCAGACACTACAAGGGTCAAACTACCTGTATTGCTAGACAATAAAAGAGAGAAGCTACCTGTGTTTCGGGACAATAAATGGTCAAGCTGGGTGGATGGATAGAGTGTTATACTGTGTTGCCGGACAATAAAAGGGTAAAGCTACCTGTGTTGCCCGGGAAGATTCTGGATTTGGCCGGACTGTGGTCAGCATCACTGCTGGAGGAGGCTACCAGCATGGAGTCTGTGACACTGTAGTCTCCTGACAGCACGGCCCAGCCACGGCATTGCCCTGCGACATGGATTGTCATAGTTAGCCTCTGTTGCTAGGCTACCAGCATGGAGTCTGTGACACTGTAGTCTCCTGACAGCACGGCCCAGCCACGGCACTGCCCTGCGACATGGATAATCATAGTTAACCTCTGTTGCTAGGCTACCAGCATGGAGTCTGTGACAGCATGGCCCAGCCACGGCACTGCCCTGCGACATGGATAATCATAACCAGTGCCTGTTAACTAAAAGCGCTACGCTGTGGCTTGGTTATCCATTGTAATCTTGTGTTAGTTAATGGCGCTGCCCTGTGTCATGGATAATCAAAGCCATCTTCAGTTAACTAACTGCACCTCCCTGTGACATAGGTAATAATAATAATTTATTCTCTGTGAACTAGGTACCGACACTTCTGCCTTGAAAATACGGATGAATATTGACAGTTTCTGATCCACATTTTGAAGGCTGCACCACATGCACCACAGACTCCATCACATGCATATTTAGATGAAATGGATGTTTAACAAAACGTTATCGATGTCTTGGCAGTATGGATTTTTTAAATGCCGTACTTGTCGGTTATTACCGAGTGAGTTTGATTGTCCACATTGCAGGGCAGTGTCAGTAACTGATAAAGGGATGACATTCCTTATCGATATTACACTACACGGCAGATCTGAGATTACTCTGGGCGAGTTGTGGTGGACTTCAACGCAACCATTAATTTATTTTAATTTTATTCCTTTCTTCTTCTTTTCTCGCCGGATCAGTTGCATTTTATCGCATTATCATGTGACTGACGGACTGACTGGCTAACTGACTAACTTACTGACTGACCGACCAAGCCACTGACCAGAGGAGCCAATCAACGGCTGGGTGGTTGGATAGAGTGTTACACCGAACCCTGCCCGTCAACCCATGCACACCACACGTGGAAAGCCGACAACAGTGTAACCATGAGGTGGGTTTACCTGTCGGTGGTGAGGACGTTCCCGCCACTGGTGGTGCTGTACTGACTGGAGCTGCTGTAGAACACACACAAACACAAATTATACTGTACATACTGAAACACATAGTTACCCCCCCCCCCCCCCAAACACACACACAGTTATACTGTACATACTGAAACACATAGTTACCCCCCCCTCCCCCCAAACACACACACAATTATACTGTACATACTGAAACACATAGTTACCCCCCCCCACCCCCTCCACACTCACACACACAATTATACTGTACATACTGAAACACATAGTTACCCCCCCCCCCCCCCCCCCGACCTCCACACACACACACACACACAATTATGCTGAATACACTGAAACACATAGTTACCCCCCTCCCCCCCGACAGACACATTCACACACAGTTATACTGTATACACTGAAATACATAGTTACCCCCCCCTCCACACACACACAATTATACTGTACATACTGAAACACAAAGTTACCCCCCCTCCCCCCTCCCCCACACATTACATACTCACACAATTATACTGTATACACTGAAACACATAGTTACCCCCCCCCTCCCCCCCCCCCCACACACACACAATTATACTTATACACTGAAATACATAGTCCCCCCCCCCCCCCCCCCATCCAACACACCATACACACACAATTATACAGCATCCCTAAATACATAGTTACCCCCCCCCCCCCCCCCGCCACACACACACACACATTTATACTGTACACACTGAAACATATAGTTACCCCCCACACACACACACATACAAACACGCGCACCACCCCCTCCTCCAACAATTATACACACACACACACACACACACACACACAGGTACACACACAGGTACACACACACACACACACATACACACACACACACACGCACACGCGCGCGCGCGCAGGCACACAGGCAAGCACGCACCCCCCCCCCCCCCCACACAACACACACATACACACATACATAACGCGCGCAGGCGCGCGCTCCTTCAAAAACAGTAGACGTGGTTTCGGCTATTCTAGAAACGTGAATGATAAGCAGGCTGGTAATCTTCATAATCATCACGACTACCCCTAAAAGACAGTGGTGGACACCCTCGAAGCAGATTCAATCTGCCCCGTTTGCAAAACGCCCTGTTTTCAGCGGCAGAGCTAGACCAGCACCGAAAAAAAGAGAGAGAAAAAAAACATAGAAGAAGTAATTTACCTTTATGTTATGTACAGAGGATGTACCTCAGCTCGAGCTTATGTACCTTGTATTTACACGCATGCCAGGTGAGAGTTACCGTAGGCGACTCAGATCTTTGTTGTTGTACTTGTGTTACGTATTTCGAGCGCTAATTAACTCCCTTGTGTGTTGACAGACCAGCACTGAAGCAACAGGAAACAGTTTGTAATTTCAACCGCTACTTTCAAACTGGCGGAGGTGACGCCAGCAACAAGAAAGGACGTCAAAGCCAGCTGTCCCCAAACCGGAAGTCGTCGAGCGTATCAAGCACGTACCTGTCTTTTCAGACGTACGTGCCTTTTCAGACGTACGTGCCTTTTCAGACATACCTGTCTTTTCGCAGAGGTAGTTGTGTGTCTCCCCGTACGTGCCTTTTCAGACGCACCTATCTTTTCAGACGTACCTGTATTTTCGCAGAGGTAGTTGTGTGTCTCCCCGTACGTGCCTTTTCAGACGTACCTGCCTTTTCAGACGTACCTGTCTTTTCGCAGAGGTAGTTGTGTGTCTCCCCGCAGTTTCTGTCGTCCCACATCTTTTCAGACGTACCTGCCTTTTCAGACGTACCTGTATTTTCGCAGAGGTAGTTGTGTGTCTCCCCGCAGTTTCTGTCGTCCCACATCTTTTCAGACGTACCTGCCTTTTCAGACGTACCCCGTAGCTTTCCTTTTTGTTCCCCCACGGCCCAACCCGTACCCCTTTGGTCCTTTTTCGCAGAGGTAGTTGTGTGTCTCCCCGCAGTTTCTGTCGTCCCACATCTTTTCAGACGTACCTGCCTTTTCAGACGTACCTGCCTTTTCAGACGTACCTGTCTTTTCGCAGAGGTAGTTGTGTGTCTCCCCGCAGTTTCTGTCGTCCCACATCAGCGTGACGGCCGGCACCACCAACGCACAGTCCTGTTCCTCTCCATAGAGCCCTCGGTTGTCTGGCTGACCTGTCACCGCCACACAGTGCACGCTTATGGTACCCGGGGAGGTGGATGGGTAGGTAGGTAGGTAGGTAGGTGTGTGGGTGAGTAGGTAGGTAGGGTTGGTGGGTAGGCAAGGTAGGTGGGTGGGTGGGTAGGTGGGTAGGTAGACAGGTGGGTGGATGGGTAGGTAGGTAAATAGGTGGGTGGGTAGGTAGGTAGATGGGTGGATGGGTGGGTAGGTAGGTAGGTGGGTACGAAGTAGGGTGGGTAGCTGGGTGGCTGGGTAGGAAGGTAGGCAGGCAGGCAGGCAGGCAGGCAGGCAGGCAGGTAGGTAGGGCTGGCACTGCCAGCGGACAGTCCTCTTCCTCTCTCTCCCCCCAACCCTCGGCAGTCTGGGTTTCCTGTTACCGCCATACAGTGCATGCTTAGGTACCTGGGTAGGTAGGCAGGTGGGTGGGTGGGTAGGCAGGTAGGCAGGTAGGTAGGTGGGTGGCTGGGTAGGTTGTCTGGTTGGCATGTCACCATCACACAATACATGCTAATAGGCACCCGAATAAGTAGGTAGGTGGGTGGGTTGGTAGGTTGTTGGGCTGGTCTGTCTCCGCCACACTATACGTGCTAACAGGCACCCGGGTATGTAGGTAGGTGGATGGGTAGGTAGGAAGGTTGTCTGGCTGGCCTGTCACCGTCACACAATACATGCTAGTATTGGGTACCGGGTAGGTAGGTGGGTGGCTGGGTAGGTCGTCTAGCTGGTCTGTCACCGTCACACAATACATGCTAATAGGCACCCGGGTAGGTAGGTGGGTGGCTGGGTAGGTTGTCACCGCCACACAATACATGGTTACAAACTAAACATGTAAATAAATCCAATCAAATCAGATCCAACCAAATGTCCTAACATCAAGCCGACGAACCATCACCAACGTTTATCAACGACAGCTGCCAGAGAACGAGCGGCAGACACGGTCCCAGTCCTTGGCTACTGACCTGCTGACCAGTGGAGATAGCGGAAGGGGGAGCCGTCACTCCACCCCCAGCCCCCATCCACCGTGTTGTCCGTGGCTCCGATCCACACCCCTGACCACGCCTCTCCTCCCTGGGCCAGCCCCGCGCTGCTGACCATTGCTAGGCAACATAAACAACACCATCGTCATAATACAGCCGTCTGTTATCCTAGGCAACATAAACAACACCATCGTCATAATACAGCTGTCTGTTATCTTAGGCAACATAAACAACACCATCGTCATAATACAGGGCCCTCTGTTATCCTAGGCAACATAAACAACACCATCGTCATAATACAGCCGTCTGTTATCCTAGGCAACATAAACAACACCATCGTCATAATACAGCCGTCTGTTATCTTAGGCAACATGAACAACACCATCGTCATAATACAGCCGTCTGTTATCTTAGGCAACATAAACAACACCATCGTCATAATACAGTCTTCTGTTATCTTAGGCAACATAAACAACACCATCGTCATAATACAGCCGTCTGTTATCCTAGGCAACATAACACCATCGTCATAATACAGCCGTCTGTTATCTTAGGCAACATAAACAACACCATCGTCATAATACAGCCGTCTGTTATCCTAGGCAACAGAAACAACGCCATCGTCATAATACGGCTGTTATCTTAGCCACACCCCTGACCACGCCCCTCCTCCCTGGGCCAGCCCCGCGCTGCTGACCATTGCTAGGCAACAGACACAACATCATACTCATAGCTTTCTGTTAATTTTATAGCTGTCTGTTGCTTTAGCCACGCCTCTCCTCTCTGGGACAGCCCCGCGCTGCGAACCACTGCTAGGCAACAAACACAACGTCATACTCATAATCACACTCCCGCGAGCATCGCTTTCCGGCACCTTCCTCCTTGTCGTAAACCAGTGCTTGGAGTTTGACTCTCAAATAATAATAATATAGCTGTCTATTGCTTTAGCCACGCCTCTCCTCCCTGTACCAGCCCCGCGCTGCGAACCATTGCTAGGCAACATAAATAACACCATCGTCATAATACGGCTGTCTGTTATCTTAGCCACACCCCTGACCACGCCCCTCCTCCCTGGGCCATTGCTAGGCAACAGGCACAGCATCATACTCATAATAATTTTATAGCTGTCTGTCTCAGAGACAGAGAGACAGAGACACAGAGAGAGAGAGAGAGAGAGAGAGAGAGAGAGAGAGAGAGAGAGAGAGAGAGAGAGAGAGAGAGACAGAGAAAGAGACAGAGACAGAGACAGGATAGACAGAGAGAGACAGAGACACAGAGAAAGTGAGACAGAGACAAACAGTTACACTGAGAGATATTAAGAGCCCAGACGTTCGATTCAAAACTGAAACACCTGCAAAGTAGCATATACAGATATATGCAGACAGACAGAGGAATAAACAAACAACCAGACATGAAGACAGACAGACAGACAGACACACACACACACACACACACACACACACACACACACACACACACACAGTCACGCCGAAGTGTAAGTCCCGACTGACCCTCCACTAGTGTCTGCTCCCTGTGGCTGGTGATGCTGACCAGGTCAGCCCCGCGCCGTCGACACTGAGCGCGTGCAGAGGACCAGGGTATGGTGACGTCAGTGACCAGCAAGTAGCAGGTGGACAAGGTGTTGGACAGAAGCCAGCCCTCGCCACATCGCCACGACCAGGGACCTGCAATTAGAGGCACAGTCTTCGAGGCGCTGGCACCCGAGACCGTCCGAACCTGCTCTCAAACGGGTAATATCCACTTTTCACTATCTTCAAATGGTTTGAGGATGCGAGTGTGCCTGCGCTTGTGTATAGCACTGGCATAGTACGGAATGAACTAATAATTATGTGGATATGCCAACGTGCTGCACACTTCAAGTTCATTCCGTACACACACACACACACACACACACACACACACACACACACACACACACACACACATGCACACGCACACACTCACACATACATACATACACACACACACACACACACACACACACACACACACACACACACACACACACACACAGAGTCTCATATCATTTGAGGACAGCGAACCGACGGGGCTAAAAGTGGACATTGCCCTCAAACGGATAGTGTGTCAGCACACCCGTACGGCTGAAACGGCTCAGAGCATCGGTTTCAACCTGTCCGTTCCAAATACAGCTTGCTAAATTCCAAACAGATGAACTGGATCGGCCAGCCATTGAGAGCCAGCAGTTTGGACCGAGTAAAGAGAGGTAAGAGGTCATGCAAAAGGAACGGTAACTCTCGAGCAGCGGTAAGGTTGAATACGACCTTCCCCTTGCCCTTGTCAGTTTCGGCAGTATCGTGTGGCAGCCAGTACGTTTAAAACGGAGACGGTTCGACCGCATGAGGTTCGAACGGTCCTCCTTAACCAAACGGCCAAAACGGCTCGTGTATCAGCGTCTTTACTGACCAGCAGGTAACAGCGGCTAAGGTGCTGGACAACAGCTAAGACAGAAACCAGAGTGTGATAGCGGTCAGTCCCGTTGACCAGCAGGAGAGGGTGTTGGACGTGTTCATACTGGTCAGTCCTTACCGTTTGGCCAGCAGCAACCAAGTCAAATGAAATAAAATCACTCAAAAGCATCATGCATTTGAACAGAATGTAAAGTTAGTTAGTTAGCGATTGGATTTTAACGTCCTATCAACAATAGAATAGAATGGAAAGGTACAGAACAAAATCAAATTAAACAAGCCTAAAAATAAAACAGAAAGAATAAAAATGGAGAGAAGTAAGATCAACTGATCTAAAACAAAGTCGTTTTCCTCTCCGATATCATTATTTGTGCTTTGCTTTTGTTTGTTACCCACTGATTATTTTTCTTCCGTCTCCTTTGTTGTTTTTGACGTAGTAAACAGTTGTCGTCCGTTATCACTCATTGTTTGCTTTGTATATATATATACCCGTCACAAATTTTGTTCAAACGTCACCAATGTTGTACATACCTGTCACTAATGTCGCTGGGTTCCGAGTCGTCACAGAAGCACCTGCACAACACACACACACACACACACACACACACACACACACACACACACACACACACACACACACACACAGTCACAAACATCGCAACGGTGAATGCATTATACACATTAACCACACCGAATGCTCTGTGTTTATTTTTGAATGCGGTGTCGTATGCACGTACTTATGCACGTGTCATATTTTTCTACAAGTTCACAATGCATCGTGGTCGCGTAGAGAATGCCGAGTACTTGAAAACAGAACTCTGAGGGTGATATGCGAGCGCAGTCAAACCCCTTAACGTGTAGATAACACACAGACGATTGCCTAGTATAATTATGAGACAGGCCCACAAACCCCAGAGCATGTTCTGCAGTCCCCTATACAAAGATGTACGAAGACGCCCCCTATACAAAGATGTATTGACTTAGACCACCAGCCAATCTGACACACGCCCGTGCACCACACACACACGCACACACACGCACACGCACACCCACACACACACACACATACACACAGAGTGTCTGTTGCACATGACCTTCATCAACAGTCAGCCATGCTCGACAGGCGAGACCTGAACCGAACCTCCGTGACCTACTTGTGGGCTTTTGACAGATGAAGTCCGTGACCTACTTGTGGGCTTTTGACAGATGAAGTCCGTGACCTACTTGTGGGCTTTTGACAGATGAAGTCCGAACGCTGGTTACAGTCGTTGTCGCTCCAGGCGCCGGCGTGGTCACGCCGTGCTGCCCCCACCATCAGGACACAGTCCTCGGACCCTCCCGCGTTGTCTGGTTCCCCTGGCAACCAGTTGGTCATCGTCGGCTGTACACACACACACACACACACACACACACACACACGACACACACGCACGCACACGCCGACACGACACCACCACACACGCACGCACGCGCACACACACCACGACACCACCACGCCACAGACACACACACACACACACACACACACACACACACACGCACACCACACACACGCTCGCACGCCGCACGCACTCACACACGCGCGCACGCACGCACGCACGCCACACACACACACACACACACACACACACACACAAACACACACACACACACAGGACATGATAGTATCCACAGTTTTAGGTCGAAGTGTCGTAACAAAGTAACAACAGGCGTTATATATTTAGATCTGGAAAAACTTAAACGGAGTCAGTCCGGGGGGGGGGGGGGGGGGGGGGGGGAGGAGAGAGAGAGAGAGAGAGAAGGGGAAAAAAAAGAGAAAGTCCTTCTCCTTGGTAAAGAGCCTGTTGGGTGCATCAGTCACCCCCGGAGACCAGTCCGATTTTTGGCCCACAATGCCAAGCAGAGAGCAGAGGGGTTATCAAAAATCTGATCCTGGTGGGGACCATTATTATGTTGGTTGCCTTGGTCAGACACGTGTTTTTCTACCTGAGTAGCTCATCAGTGACCACCGGCACATAATGGTGAGATCTAGGATATCAGCGATAGAAAACCACCGTCTAGGTCGTAGACTCCCGTTAGCATGGGAGAATTCTCTCGGCTGAGCGAGTTCAACCCTTTCACTGCCATGCTTGCCAGCGTGTCACTCGGAAAACGACCAACAAAAGTGCCAAACTTGAAAATCGTTTAGGCTTTTCCCCGTTTCGCTTTAGCACTTGAAATGACTTTTATCAGAATGCACAGTATTGAAAGAGTTGTTATAGGATCATCAAATATACTGTTTTCAGACGTATATGGGTGCAATTTTCAGTCCGGTAATTTTACAGACTAGGGCAGAGAAAGGGTTAAGGGGTTAAGTGTCAGTAGTCAGTGGGTGAGCCAGGTCCTCAGTCAACCAGTCAGTGAGACTCACTGGGGTTCCGTCATCAGCCCAGACGAACTGGTTGGTGAGGTTGTCGCGGCGTAGTCCTATCCAGGCCTGGGATACACCCGGGATGAGGGCTGTAACAGTCAGCACACAAGTGTGTGTGTGTGTGTGTGTGTGTGTGTGTGTGTGTGTGTGTGTGTGTGTGTGTGTGTGTGTGAGAGAGAGAGAGAGAGAGAGAGAGAGAGAGAGAGAGAGAGAGAGAGAGAGAGAGAGAGAGAGAGAGAGTCGTGCGTGCGTGCGTGCGTGAGTGTCTGTGCATGCGTGTGCGTGTGCGTGAGAGAGAGGGAGAGAGAGAGAGAGAGAGAGAGAGAGAGAGAGAGAGAGAGAGAGAGAGAGAGAGAGAGAGAGACAGAGACAGAGACAGAGACAGAGAGACAGACAGAGACAGAGACACAGAGAGACACAGAGAGAGAGAGAGACACACACACACACACACACACAGAGACAGACAGAGAGAGACTTTGAGTGAGCAAATGTGTGTGTGTGTGTGTGTGTGTGTGTGCGTGCGTGCGTGCGTGCGTGCGTGCATGCACGCGCGCGCGCGCGCATGGCAGTGAGACAGAGAGAGGCAGAGAAAATGTTGTCTATCCTGCTGTTTAACCGCCTCTGACCCCAGTACGACGTCCCGCCGAATGTGTTTGCCCTACCCATTGAGCTGTGGTCCCACCTGCTAGCCCCGCCTGGTCCTGGGGGCTGTGTACAGTGGCGAGGGTGCCCCCGGCTGCTCTGCAGAAAGCGCTGGCCTCCGTGTAGTCCTTGTTGGTCCCCAGCTGGTAGCACGCTCCCTGGAACTCCTGCAGTCTCCAGCCCGCCTCACAGCCCACTGCACCAACACACACACACACACGCACACGCATACACACACACACGCACACACACGCGCGCGCACGCACGCACGCACGTACGCACACATGCACGCACGCACACATGCACGCACAGACACACACATGCACGCACACACGCACGCACGCACACACACACAGGTACTGCCTTTTAATAATAATAGTAATGGATACTTAGAGCGCCTAACCCGCACAGGCCACAAGCGCTTACACATTCTTTAAATGCATATTATTTTCAAAATTCAACCCTGTCTCAATGCAGACTTTACCCTCATTCACTCTCTGACTCCTTTCTTTCTGTACGAACAAAAGTCTGTGTTGTACATCCACGCATGAAGGATGGAACAGTATCTGCAGCCCCAGGTCCAGTCGCAGAATCGCCCCAGCAGCTTCGTGCCTGATCTTACATTCAGGAAAACGAATAGCTAAGGAGCGTCGACAGTCCCCTCAGGTTGTGCCAACTTGTCTCACAGAAGACTAACTACAAAACGCTTTCGGCACTACGGCCCGCTAAACTAAAACACGTCTTCTCTTCTACTTCGCCAGACAGTCCTCTGTACCACGAGCATAAGTATATACTCTGCTCGGTAAAAAGCTTCACATAATCCGATTGGTCGATCACATCAAACAAACACTTAACACGGTTTTGGTTGGCCAGTCTTTTCACAACGTTCCGACTCATAGCAGCACATTGCTCGGCGTGCAAAACGGATAATTCGTGGATTGTAGAGCACGAGAATAACGACGAACACATTTTAAAAAAATACTATTGTTGAGTGAGCTGTCGCTCACTTGTCCGCTATTACTTTCAATTTACGGAGACCGCTGATTGTCACGCGTGCGTTAGAAACAATGGGAAATTAGTAGACATATACTTAATTACACAGTTGATTAACTCATTATCTCACTTAATTGACTCATTAATTAAGGTAATGACATTAAGTAAGTTAAGAATCTCATTCTTGACAAACGCATACAACATGAACGCGCTCAACGCACGCACGCACGCACGCACACACACGCACGCACACACACACACACACACACACACACACACACACACACACACACACACACACACACACACACACAACACAACACACACACACACACACACACACACACACACACACACACACACACACACACACACACGTGCACATATGGACAACAACAAAAAAGCACAAATGACTACCATCTAGGACCCACCGGTATGAGTGACATTTCTGACATCATCACTGACGCTCATCTCGCAAACGTAAGGGCGGCTTGTATAGCAGTAGCCGACAGACCAGCGAGCGTCATTCTCCTCTACAAGACAAGGCAACGTGCGTCATTACTACATCACCAATCGCACACGTCATACCCAGTTCCATGTCATCACATTCCGCATGCGTCACACTATCTTTGATTGTCCTCAGGCAACCCTACGCGGCTGACGGGACGTTAAAATCCGAGAATTATCTTATAATTGTTAACTTATAATTGTTAGTGCAGCAAACTGCTCTTTTACATGGGCACGTTACGTTATGTTATGAGTAAATCAGGCAGTATTGCCACAGATCTATGTATCACCAGAAAGACTGATCAAAAAGCATGTTGCAGCTGGAGGCTGCCTAAATAGATCATAAACTTTACAACGAACAGACATACAACACACACACCACACACACACACACACACACACACACACACACACACACACACACACACACTCTCTCTCTCTCTCTCACTCACTCACACACACACACACACACACACACACACGACACGCACGCACGCACGCACGCACACACACTCACTCACTCACAAACACACACACACACACACACACACACACACACACACACACACACACACACACAACACAAACACACACACATCTACAACAAACACTCCCCCCCCCCACCCACACACACTGACACAGACCCAGTGTGATGATGCCACAGTCTGTAGAGTTGGGCGTGTTGGACGGGAACCCTGGGTCCCAGCGAGCGAAGGGCACAGACACGGAGGACCCGTCCATCCACACCTCTTGGCCGTCGTGGGCCGTGTCTGCAAAAAAATGCCTTCATTACAGGGAACCGAACCCAAGACACAACTGGGCCTGAAAACGTAGGTACTGTGCAAATATGTCCATCTTCCGTAGAAACTGTGCAGATAGTTTCATCTTCTGTAGAAACTGCAAATATTTTCATCTGTAGAAAGTATGTAAATATTTTGGTCTCCCGTACAAACTCTATGCAAATATTTTGGTTTCCTGTAGAAACTGCGCAAATATTATCATCTCTCGCAGAAAGTGTCCAAATATTTTCATCTCCCGTAGAAACAGTGCAAATATTTTCATCTCCCTTAAAAGCTATGCAAATATTTTCATCTCTCGTAGAAACTATGCAAGTATTTTGATCTCCCGTAGAAACAATGCAAGTATTTTCATCTACATACTTAATTCAGTGCACCTCTGGTGTACCCGTGGTGGAGTTTATGTAGCTTGTATTTACTCGTACGCCAGGTGAGAGTTACCGTAGACGACTCCGGTCTTTGTTGTGTTTGTGTGACGTCTTTCGAGCGTTGATTAACTCCCTTGTGTGTTCATTCATTAAATTTAGCTCTTCTACAAATATCAAAAGGATGCAACAGAGATTATGGACAGACAGACGAACGGACAGTCAGACGAACAGACAGACAGACGAACAGACAGTCAAACGAACGGACAGACAGACGAACAGACAGAGAGGCAAACAGACGGACGGACTCACAGATAGACGGACAGACGAGCAGACCGTATAGACTAGACTCACCGGACATTCCCATCCAGAACTGTTGTGGAAAATTCCCGGAGATCATCTGCGTTTTGATAAACTGCTGCTCAGCAGCACTGCAGAAAACAAACAAACGAATAGAAAGCAGGGTAACCTTTCTTGGCGCACCGTGTTGCATTGTGAACTGATGTTTTAGTACCTATGAGCTACCGTGGATCTCCTCAGTGTAGTAAGGGTTATTCCCCCTGTTCATGAATAAATAATTACCTTCTTCACTGCGGAGAACCCATGTGTCCGTGTCTGTTCCGTTTCACATGCATGCCGCAAACACACCACATCACACTGGTAACTGAGTGTTTAGCCGGCAACAGCGACTGAGAGAGAATTATTGCATCAACCTAATGCTCCAACGAGCGCCACTGTGTACCAGGGGGATCAGAGCGCTTCAGTCGGCTTTAGGCATACTGACTCAGGCTGACTCAGGCTGACAACGCAGAAATACAGCCCTACAACGATGGAGAGTTATGGTTGTTCACAGGTAGGTAGGTAGTGTTGCTTAATGTCCTCAGATGTCAGTGGACATATTAGGGACAAGCTGAGACCAATGCCGAAGCATGGTCACATCAATATAGCTTTACGTCCACGTCGGAAAAACCAGAAGGCCGCTCGTTAGGACGGGCAGCCCAGGACGGCCACCTCGACTCAACACAGCTCCTGGACTATGTTGTTCACAGTCACTCTGTTATTGCTAAAAGGGGTGAAGAATAAGTCCGGATGTTGGTGTGCCGTGATGGTTGTGGTGAGTCAGTGGGTGAGTTGGCGGTGCTGTGTCAGTGCTGGTGTGTGTGTGTGTGTGTGTGTGTGTGTGTGTGTGTGTGTAGCAGTGTCAGGTGTGTGTAGTGGTGTGCTGGTGTGTGTGTGTGTGGTGTGTGTGTGTATGATATGTGCGTGTGTGTGTGGTGTGTGGTGGTGGTGGTGTGGTGTGTGGTGTGTGTGTGTGTGTGTGTCGTGGTGTGTGTGTGTGTGTGTGTGTGTGCAGTGTGCACGTGTGTGTGTGTGTGTGTGTGTGTGTGTGTGTGTGTGGTGTGTGTGTGTATGTGGTGTGTGTGTGGTGTTGTGTGTGGTGTGTGTGGTGTGTGGTGGTGGTGGTGGTGGTGGTGGTGGTGTGTGTGTGTGATGTGTGTGTGGTGTGTGTGTGTGTGTGTGTGTGATTGTAGCGTGTGTGTGGTGTGTGTGTGTGTGTGTGTGTGTGGTGGTGGTGGTGGTGGGGTGTGTGTGTATATATGTGTGTGTGTGTGTGTGTGTGTGGTGTGTGGTGGTGGTGGTGGTGGTGGTGGTGGTGGTGGTGTGTGTGTGTGTGTGTGTGTATGTGTGTGTGTCGGTGAGTGTCAGTGTGTGTTTCAATGTTTGTGCGTGCGTGTGTGCATATGTGTTTAGAGGTCAGACTGTCAGTGACTGAGAATCAGTCGTTGCCGTGTATGTGTGTGTCAAGGTGCGCGCGTGTGTGTGAGCGCGTGCGTGCGTGCGTGCGTACGGCGTGTGTCTGTGCGTGCGTGCGTGCGTTCGTGCATAATAGTATGTGCCGTTCAATCAGAATCGCCGGAATGACTCGACACACACATGATAATACACCTGACGGGACATGAACACATCATGGCCGGAACCTTCCCCCAAATCGCCCAGATATAACCGTACTGGTGACTGGGCCTAAAACACCAAGTTACTTACTTAGCCCAAAGCCGATTCTAAATACACATAATTATTTATAGTCTTTGCTTAGCCTGCTTGCGTCCCCCAAAACGCGTCAAACATACAAGGCGAAACAACTCCGCGTGACTCACTCAGAGATGACGAGCAGTTGCGCCCCTTGGTCCATGCATCTTTTGCCAGCGGCCAGCCATGGCAACGAAGAAGATGGCGAGAGGTAGCACCGTCCCTCCCGGCTCAGCCAGCCCTCCGCGCAGCTGCCTGCCACACCACACGTCAAACTCAAAGCGCTGGTTTAAAACATCCATCATCCAGCCACTGCCATCATGCATTACGCCGTAGGTCTCCGGGAACTGTCAGCTAACGAACAGTTTTTTTCTTTTTCTTTTTTCTTTTTTCTTTTTTTCTTTTTCCGTTGGTGCTCTAATGGCAGTAGGTTTGCAACAGAAACTCAGATTATATCAGACGTTTTGAACATCTTCCCGCAAGCACTGAATGCAACAAGAACAAAAGAATGAAAAAAAAAAAAAAAAAAAAAAAAAAAAGAAGAAGAAGAAAAAGAAGAAAAAAGAGAGGATAAGTTACTTAACCTCTCATATCATTTTTCATTGTTTTTAACCGTTTCACCGTTGTTTAAGTGTCGTTTTCTGGCCTGAACTGAAGGGGATTTCCCTGAAAATTTATTGTCTATGTCATAATCAATAAGCGTTTTTCGAATCTTTTATGTGTTTGGATCATATCAGGCGTCTCTTTTATTTGTAACCGCCCACGTTGCCTACGCAAGCACAAATAAAATCCCAAATCGTTAGAATCGAGACGAAACTTATTTTCTCTCTCTCTCTCTCTCTCTCTCTCTCTCTCTCTCTCTCTCTCTCTTCTTCTCTCTTTTTTCTTTTTCTTTTCCACACCCGGAGCGGACGCGCCTCGTGTTTACGTCCGAACTTGCACGCAATTTTACTTCCACAGTCTTATTAGTGTCCAAACCTTTCGGATGGCGCTGACAGGGTAAAAAGAGTACGCGGAGATAAAGAGTGCCCCTTCAGTGGCGCAACCAATCCTGGCAGAGTTTGGAGGAAGGTGCCGGAAAGCGATGAGAGGAATGTGACCGCATATCACACTACTACTGAAATAATTGTAAAGCTCAAACCTCTAACATAACAATAAACCTCGGCACGCTGCACAGAAATCAAATTTAAACACCTATGTTGAGACACCAGTAGGCGGAAAATGACGATAACAAGGATTACAAGCAATTGAAACCACAACTGAAAAGCCAAAGAGCGAGACTTACATGACAGACGCTACATACATGCTCGCGCTCGCAGGCACACGGGCACGCACGCACACACACACACGCACGCACGCACGCACGCACAGCACACGCACGCACACACGCACACACGCACGCACGCACACACACACACCACACACACACACACACACACACACACACACACACACACACACACACACACGCACGCACGCACATACACACACACACACACACATACAACACACACACAACACCACGCACCACGCACGCACCACGCACGCGCACGCACGCGCACGCACGCACGCACGCACGCACACGTACACGCACGCACGCACGCACGCACGCACGCACGCACGCACACACCACACACACACACACACACACACACACACACACACACACCACAGAAGCCAACTAAGAACACGTTGGAGGGGGCAGAGAGCTTGCAAGCAGTAGTGGGTTTTAAACAGATAGGTCTTCAGAGCGGGTTTTAAATCTAGCGGTTGACTGAATGTGCCTTATTTCACGCGACAGAAAATTCCAGACGGAAGGAGCAGCATGGGAAAACGTAGCCGCAGTAGCCACCGCCACGGTAACATCACCAGGACCACGTTCAACGACCAGGTTATGAGATGACAGCAAATAGGTCGGAGGTCAAGAAATAGATAGGCGGTCAAGTTGATCTTGTACAGACGTTATTGACCGCTTGGTCTGACACATGTTACTGATGGGATAGTCCAACTCTGACGATACTGATCAGGTGGTCTGACACATATGGTACTGACAGGATAGTCCATCACTGACTACACTGACCGGGTGGTCTGACACATATGGGACTGACAGGATAGTCCAACACAGGCGATACTGACCTGGTAGTCAGACACATATGATACTGACAGGATAGTCCGACACTGATCGGGTGGTCTGACACATATGATACTGACAGGATAGTCCAACACTGACAGGGTGGTCTGACACACACGGTACTGACGGGATAGTCCGACACTGGCGATACAGACCGGGTGGTCTCACACATGGTACTGACGGCATAGTCCGACACTGACCGGGTGGTCTGACACATATGGTACTGATGGGATAGTCCGACACTGGCGATAACGACCGGGTGGTCTGACACATGGTACTGACAGGATAGTTCGACACTGGCGATACTGACCGGGTGGTCTGACACATGGTACTGACAGGATAGTTCGACACTGGCGATACTGACCGGGTGGTTTGACGCAGATGAACTTGCGCTCCTCAAGGCAGGATCCCTGCACCAGAATCCGGTTGTACTGCACAGACACGTAGTTGCACTGGGCCCTGGAACACACCACGATCCGTTACAACCATTGTATTATGGGCCTGGAACACACCACGATCCGTTACAACCATTGTATTATGGGCCTGGAACACACCACGATCCGTTACAACCATTGTATTATGGGCCTGGAACACACCACGATCCGTTACAACCATTGTATTATGGCCCTGGAACACACCACGATCCGTTACAACCATTGTATTATGGCCCTGGAACACACCACGATCCGTTACAACCATTGTATTATGGGCCTGGAACACACCACGATCCGTTACAACCATTGTATTATGGCTCTACCACGACCAGTTACAATCATTGTATTATGGGCCTGGAACACACCATGACACGTTACAACCAGTTGTATTGTACTGGCCCTGAAACGCAGCACGACCTGTTACAACCATTCTATTACATTAGGGCTCAAAATACATCACAACCCATGACAACCATTGTGTTGAACTGGGCCTCAAAATACACCACAACCTATGACAACCATTGTGTTGAACTGGGCCTCAAAATACATCACAACCCATGACAACCATTGTGTTGAACTGGCCTCAAAATACACCACAACCCATGACAACCATTGTGTTGAACTGGGCCTCAAAATACACCACAACCCATGACAACCATTGTGTTGAACGGGTTGGTGTCAGTGTGTGATGGCTGATGTCATTGTGTGATGGTTGGTGTCAGTGTGTGATGGTTGGTGTCAGTGTGTGATGGTTGGTGTCAGTGTGTGGTGGTTGGTGTCAGTGTGTGATGGTTGGTGTCAGTGCGTGGTTGCGTCAGTATGTGATGGCTGATGTCATTGTGTGCTAGTTGGTGTCAGTGTGTGATGGTTGGTGTCAGTGTGTGATGGTTGGCGTCAGTGTGTGGTAGCTGGCGTCAGTGAGTGATATTTGGTGTCAGTGTGTGATGATTGGCGTCAGTGTGTGATATTTGGTGTCAGTGTGTGATGGTTGGTGTCAGTGTGTGATATTTGGTGTCAGTGTGTGATGGTTGGTGTCAGTGTGTGATGGTTGGCGTCAGTGTGTGATATTTGGTGTCACTGTGTGACCTTACGAGGCAGTCGCAGGACTGGCTCCCGGAGCTTGCGTGGATGACGCCATCGCCGTGACGTTGGGAGAGGAAATCCACACGTCATTCTCGGAGGTGTCGCACACGACGGACTGCTGAATGACGGCTCGCACGGCGTCGGAGAGCGGGAGAGGGAGGAGCGTGGCGGAGTGGCTACGGCACGTCTGCTGGGCGTCCCACCAGGTCTGTCTGTCGCTGAACGTCCTGTAGCAGTTCTTCCCGATAGCATGCCAGCCCGCCTCTTCCCGACATATCTCACGCTGGTCTGCCCCAACAACGCCCACGAAAGAGAGGATGGACATGGAACCATAGTGTGCGTGGGAATGGCGTAGTGTCCACAATGATGATGGACATAGAACTATAGGGATCCTATTGTGCGTAGTGTACACGATATATGATGGACATAGAACTATAGGGATCCTATTGTACGTGGGAAGGGCGTAGTGTACACGATAGAGAGGATGGACATAGAACTATAGAGATCCTATTGTGCATGGGAAGGGTGTAGTGTACACGATAGATGATGGACATAGAACTATAGGGATCCTATTGTACGTGGGAAGGGCATAGTGTCCACGATAGAGAGGATGGACACAGAACCATCGGGATCCTATTGTGCATGGGAAGGGTGTAGTGTACACGATAGATGATGGACATAGAACTATAGGGATCCTATTGTGCGTGGGAAGGGCGTAGTGTACACGACAGAGAGGATGGACATAGAACTATAAGGATCCTATTGTACGTGGGAAGGGCGTAGTGTACACGATAGAGATGATGGACATAGAACCATCTGACCTTTTGTGTGCATGGGAAGGACGTAGTATCCACAACTGAGGAAGGAATGTACCCCAACAACGTCCACGGTAGAGAGGATGGACATAGAACTATAGGGATCACAATGTGCACGGGAAGGGCATAGTGTCCATGGTAGAGAGGATGGACATAGAACTATAGGGATCATAATGTGCACGGGAAGGGCATAGTGTCCACGATAGAGAGGATGTACATAGAACTATAGGATCATAATGTGCACGGGAAGGGCATAGTGTCCACGATAGAGAGGATGGACATAGAACTATAGGATCATAATGTGCACGGGAAGGGCATAGTGTCCACGATAGAGAGGATGGACATAGAACTATAGGGATCATAATGTGCACGGGAAGGACATAGTGTCCACGATAGAGAGGATGGACACAGAACCATCTGGATCCTATTGTGCACGGGAAAGGCATAGTGTTCACAACCGAGGAAGGAATGCGCCCCGACAGCGTCCACGATAGAGAAGAAGGACACAGAGCTAGGGGTGAACAGATATACACTATGATGACAGAGAAGGGGGCTGGGTGAACAGACATGCGCAATACGTACAAGCACTATGACGACAGATAGGGTGGCAGGGAGAAGAGACAGACGTATTACGTACAAGCACTATGACGACAGATAGGGTGGCAGGGAGAAGAGACAGACGTATTACGTACAAGCACTATGACGACAGATAGGGTGGCAGGGAGAAGAGACAGACGTATTACGTACAAGCACTATGACGACAGATAGGGTGGCAGGGAGAACAGACAGACGTATTACGTACAAGCACTATGACGACAGAGATGGGGTGGGGGTAGGGGGAGAACAGACAGACGTAATACGTACAAGCACTATGACGACAGATAGGGTGGCAGGGAGAACAGACAGACGTATTACGTACAAGCACTATGACGACTGATAGGGTGGCAGGGAGAAGAGACAGACGCAATACGTACAAGCACTATGACGACAGATAGGGTGGCAGGGAGAAGAGACAGACGCAATACGTACAAGCACTACGACGACAGAACAGACACTATGACGACGGAGAGGGGGGCAGGGAGAACAGAGAGATAATCTGACGACAGAATGGGGGCGGGGTAAACAGACAGACGCAATACGCACACGCACTACGACGACAGACCAGACAGACACTATGACGACAGAGCGGGGGGCGGGGTGAACAGGCAGAGACTATGACGACAGAGGGGGCGGGGTGAACAGACAGACGCAATACGTACAAGCACAACGACGACAGAGGGAAGGGCGGGGTGAACAGACAGAGGCAATACGACGACAGACCAGACAGACACTATGACGACAGAGCGGGGGCGGGGTGAACAGACACTATGACGACAGAGAGAGGGGGGGGCGGGGTGGGGGGGGGGGGGGCGGGGCGGTGTGAACAGACACTATGACGACAGAGAGAGGAGCGGGGTGAACAGACGAACGCAATACGTACAAGCACTACGCCGACAGAGATGGTGGCGGGTGGGGGTGGGGGGGTGGGGGTGGGGTGTTCTGTGAACAGACGGATGCAATACGTTCAAGCACTACGCCGACAGAGTGGGGTGGGGGGTGGGGGGCGGTGTGAACAGACAGACGCAATACGTACAAGCACTACGCCGAACAAAAGGGGTGGGTGGGGGGTGGGGTGGAGGGTGGGGGGGAGGCGGTGTGAACAGACAGACGCAATACGTACAAGCACTACGCCGACAAAAGGGGGGTGGGGTGGAGGGGGGAGGCGGTGTGAACAGACAGACGCAATACGTACAAGCACTACGCCGACAAAAGGGGGTGGGGGTGGGGTGGAGGGGGGGGGGGAGGCGGTGTGAACAGACAGACGCAATACGTACAAGCACTACGCCGACAAAAGGGGGGGTGGGGTGGGGGTGGGGGGTGAGGGGGGGAGGCGGTGTGAACAGACAGACGCAATACGTACAAGCACTACGGCGACAGAGGGGGGCACCGCGGGAGCTGCAGGAGTCGCGGTGCAGCCGGTGGATTACCGGAGACAGCATGGCGCAGGCCTCTACAGTGCCGGACCTCAGACTTGGCTCCAGCCCGCCCCACCATGGTCTGTGGAACCAACACGTCCTGTCAGGGTGGGCTGGTTGGTGGGGTGGGGGTGTGTGCGTGGGCGCGGGTGAGAGAGAGAGAGAGAGAGAGAAGAGAGAGAGAAGAGAGAGAGAAGAGAGAGAGGAGAGAGGAGAGAGAGAGAGAAAGAGAGGAGAGGAGAGAGATGGAGATGTGTAGTAGTGTGTGTGTTGTGTGTGTGTGTGTGTGTGTGTGTGTGTGTGTGTGTGTGTTGTGTGTGTGTGTGTGTGTGTGTGTGTGTGTGTGTGTGTGTGTGTGTGTGTGTGTGTGTGTGTGTGTGTGTGTGTGTGTGTGTGTGTGTGTGTGTGTGTGTGTGTGGTCTGTGCTTCCCTTCTCTCTCTCTCTCTCTCCCGTGTGTGTGTGTGTGTGTGTGTGTGTGTGTGTGTGTGTGTGTGTGTGTGTGTATGTGTGTGATGCGTCGCTGTGGTTGTGTGTGTGCTTGCCGTTCGGTAGTTTGTGTAGTGCATGTTGTTGATAATACTGATGTGTGTGTAGTGTTGTGTGTGTGTGTGTGTGTGGTGTGTGTGTGTGTGTGTTGGTGTGTGTGTGTGTGTGTGTGTGGTGTGTGTGGTGTGTGTGTGTGTGTGTGTGTGTGTGTGTGTGTGTGTGTGTGTGTGTGTGTGTGTGTGTGTGTGTCCGTGTCTTACACAGAGCTGACAGAGTAAGGTGTGCCATCCAACCAGGCCCAGGACTGTATGGTAGGGTCGTAACGAAGACAGGTCCACGCCTGTCGTATCTTCGGTGACGAGGCCAACAAAGCCAGACTGGCATTCTGTAACAACAGCCACATCCATCTCCGTGTCAAAGGCAACGATGGCTACCACCTCCACAGCTAGATATTGCCGATTTACGCTCCGTAAACAGTTTATCAGGTACTCCTACGCAGATTGTGATTGTGTACCTGCCACCTCCATTCTCTCTGGCGCTGCGGGTAATTGCACGTGTCATGTAGGCTATGAAACTGGCACACAGCTGATATTCATGCAGACGGACAGACCGACACTCTCTCTCTCTCTTTCCCTCTCTCTCTCCCCCCCACACACCCCCACACACAACACCCCCCCCCCCCCCCCCCCCCCCCCCCCACACACACACACACAACCCCCAACACACACACACACACACACCCACACACAACACCCACACACACACACCCCACACACGTCGGCCCACCACCACCACACCCCACCCCCAAACACACCCCCCGGCGGCGCCCCCGCCCCCCCCTTCTTGCTGTTTTGTTTTTCTTTTTTTTTTCTCCTAAAGAGGGGAAGAGAGAGGGGGAGAAAAAGGAAGAAAAAGAGAAAAAGAGAGGAAGAGGAAAAAGAGAGAGAAAAAGAGAGAGAGAAAAGGGAGAGAGAGAGAGAGAGAAGAAGAGAGAGAGAGAGAGAGGAAAAAGGACAACACACACACAAAACACACACACACACACAACACACACACACACACACACACACACCCCAACCCAACACACAAACCGGGCCACACGAACCAACACACAACAACTGCACGCACCGCACATACACCCAGGAACGAGCGACAACATGGTTACTTGGTACACTGGACTATGTGGTGGTGAATTTTGGAGTTCCGGTCCAGTCGTTTTGCATTTGTTCTCATTTGTTCACATCCCACAGAACATTAATCACGCAACAGGTGATCGTCAAAGGCAATAGTGCCAAAATACAATCATTGTGTTGTCCGGGTTGACCACAAGCCTTCTAAGCTTCAATGCCGTATTTCTGGCCAGGATTGATGAGCTCACCAGATCTAAACTGGTTGCCAGGGAGACCAGAGAAGCATCTTCAATGGCGCAGACTCCCTGAGCATCTTCAAAAGACACCACGTGTGTAGACAGCCAGTAACAGTAATCTCCTGCACGCAACCAGCCGCTGGGGCATCTTCCTGACACACCTGTAACAGGGAAATTGACGCGGTGAGGTATTCATTCAGGTAGGCAGGTGCAACTGGTCATGATCTGACACACCTGTAACAGGGAAATTGACACAGTGAGGTATTCATTCAGGTGGGCAGGTGCAACTGGTCATGATCTGACACACCTGCAACGGCGAAACTGACACAGTGACGTATTAATTCAGGTAGCCACAACAAGTGCAACTGGTCATGATCTGATACACCTGTAACAGCGAACCTGACACAGTGACGTATTAATTCAGGTAGCCGTACCAGGTGCAGTTAAACTAGTCATCTGCTGATGCACCTGTTGCAGAAAAATGGACACAGTGAGGTATTGATTCTGGTAGCCATAACAGGTGCAGTTAAACTAGTCTTCTGCTGATACACCTGTAACGGCGAAATTGACACAGTGAGGTATTAATTGAGGTAGCCATAACAGGTGCAACTGGTATTCTGCTGACACACCCGTAAAAGGGAACCTGACACAATGACGTATTAATTCAGGTATCCGTAATAGGAGCAACTGAACTAGTGATCTGCTGATGTTCCTGTAGCAGCGAAATTAACACAGTGACGTATTAATTCAGGCAGCCATAATAGGTGCAGT
>JABMCL010000212.1:235000-240000 GCA_018857735.1 Alviniconcha marisindica | reverse complement strand
AAGAAAAGAAAAAAACGGAAAAAACAACAAAAAACGATCAAAGGAACCAGTCAAACTGACCAACTTCTCAATCAAGTGGCCGCGGGAAGAAAATTAATTTCGGATCAAATCACTGGAGGTCCGGCCAAGGCAAAAAGAAAAAGAAAAAAGGAAGGGGTAAGAGAGAGAGAGAGAGAGAGAGAGAGAGAGAGAGAGAGAGAGAGAGAGAGAGAGAGAGAGAGAGAGAGAGAGAGAGAGAGAGAGAGAGAGAGACCAACCCTGCAGACCATTATACTTCAGTATAGCCGTGACACAGACCAACAAGAGCAGAGCGAAAAAGATGGAGTTGTCACCGGTGCTCAACTCTCCGTGAAGTGGGCAGGGACGGCGGACAAAAGGGGCAGCGCTGCTTCAGTTGCCGTCAAAGGTCGGTGTGATTGGACAGGGGCGGGGCTGGCCGGGCCGGAGAGCAGTGGACAATGCAGACGGTGCCGTGTCCATCTGGGCACAGTCTGTTGCTGTCCACGCCGTACGGCGCAGCGCTGGCCGATATGACTGATGGAGGGGTGTGGGTTACCAGCAGGGGCAGGCTACCCGAGGGTGTAGCTTACCCAAAGGTGTGGGTGCCCCGAGGATGTAGGCTAAGGGTGTTGGTTAAGGATGTATGCTAAAGGGGTAGGCTACCCGAGGGTGTAGGCTAAAGGTGTAGACTACTCAAGGGTGTAGGCTAACGGTGTAGGCTATCCAAGGGTGTCGACTAAGGGTGTAGGCTACCCGAGGGTGTATGTTAAAGGTGTAGGCCACCCGAGGATGTAGGCTAAGGGTGTAGGCTAAAGGTGTAGGCTACCCGCGGGTGTAGGCTAAAGGTGTAGGCTACCCGAGGATGTAGGCTAAGGGTGTAGGCCACCGGCACCCGAGGATGTAGGCTAAGGGTGTAGGCTGCCCGAGGGTGTAGGCTAAAGGCGTAGGCTACCCGAGGATGTAGGCTAAGGGTGTAAGCCACCCGAGGGTGTAGGCTAATGGTGTATGCTAAAGGTGTAGGTCACCCGAGGGTGTAGGCTAATGGTGTAGGCTAAGGGTGTATGCTAAAGGTGTAGGCCACCGGAGGGTGTAGGATAATGGTGTAGGCTACCCGAGGGTGTAGACTAAGGATGTAAGCCACCCGAGGGTGTAGGCTAGGGGTGTATGCTAAAGGTATAGGCCATCCGAAGGTGTAGGCTAATGGTGTAGGCTACCCGAGGGTGTAGGCTAAGGGTGTAGGCTACCCGAGGGTGTAGGCTAAGGGAGTAGGCTTCCCGAGGGTGTAGGCTAAGGGTGTAGGCTACCCGAGGATGTAGGCTAAGGGTGTAGGCCACCCGAGGGTGTAGGCTAATGGTGTAGGCTACCCGAGGGTGTAGGATAGTGGGGTAGGCTACCCGAGAGTGTAGGATAATGGTGTAGGATACCCGAGGGTGTAGGATAATGGTGTAGGGTAACCGAGGGTGTAGGATAATGGTGTAGGGTAACCGAGGGTGTATGTGTAAGCCACCCGAGGGTGTAGGATAATGGTGTAAGCTACCCGAGGGTGTATACCAAGGGTGTAGGCCACCCGAGGGTGTAGGCTAAGGGTGTATGCTAAAGGTGTAGGCCACGGGTGTAGGCTACCCGAGGGTATAGGCTAAGGGTGTAGGCTCGAACTCGAAAACTTTATTTTATAAGGATTGTAGTTTAGGTTCAGTCAAAAACCTGTCTAACAACCAGTCCTTGCTAAGCTACTGATGAGTAGATATGAAATTACAGCCGTCATTTATATACATATAGGCATGGATGAGTGAGTGATATTTTATAATAACGACGGTGTAGGCTAAGGGCGTAGGCTATCCGAAGCCCCTCTCCCCATCCCACCCCTGTGTGTCCTGTTGTCGTTTCACCTCGGTATTCCCGATTTGCCTACTTCCGTTTTGGCCTACTCCCGATTCGCCTAATAATAGTAATATTAATACTAATAATACATAGGCCTAATTCTTATATAACAAAGAAACGACAACTGATTTATACAGGTTGACAAAAAAGAAAAGAAAAGAAAAAAGGTAAATATAATTAAACAGACAACAACAACAACAGTCAATGAAAATACTTTCAAAATGAGAGAGAGAGAGAGAGAGAGAGAGAGAGAGAGAGAGAGAGAGAGAGAGAGAGAGAGAGAGAGAGAGAGAGAGAGAGAGGGGGGTGGGGGTGGGGGGTGGGGTGGGGTGAAGGATGCGAAGGGAGAGAGAAGAGAGGTGAGGCTACAGAGCAAAAGAAACAGCCGCGGAGTCGCAGCTAACAGTCAATCAATTCCGCGACGTCAAGGACCACAGTCCATAACGGAAAGGAAGGACAAGGAGGGACGCCGTGTCAACAGCCTGCAGGGAGGGACGCGGCCTGTTCCACGGACACCTCTTTGCTCCTTCCCTCCGCCAGCAGGCACCAACTGCCGCTGTTTAAGCTTCCTTTCAGGACCCTCCCCGCCAAACCAACACTCCGGTCCTTGGCCAAACTGCCTCCCGAGTGCAAAGCCAACAACGGACACGCGGTGCATGCCGGGAGGACAGGGACCGCTGGGACCGGAGCTCTCTCTCTCTCTCTCTCTCTCGCTGCTACGGCCGGATCTAGTTCCAGAGTCGCTTTTCCTCATTCCCCCGGTCTTCTAGTTTTGCCCCTCCCCTTCCCTCTCCGTTCCCCCCTCCCTCTCCCTCCTCCTACTCCTCCTTCCCTCGTCATCTTCCCCCCCCCCTCCCCCTCCCCCCTCACCCACCCCACCCCCCGGGCGACATCGCTCTAAAAGCCAGGCTGGAAAAACGGGGAGTGTACAAGCGAGTCGTGACGCTCTAACTGAATTAGATCCTCACGCCGCCGCTTTCAATCAAATGCTGGCCATTTTGTTATCTGCCGCGCCGGTTTCTTGCGCTTTCGGTTGTCCGTTCTTCTTTCTTTTTTGTTCTTTTGGCCTTTTTTTTTTTTTGGTTTGTTTTTTGTTGTTGTTGTTTTTTTTGGTCGCAATATCGAAAAACCTTCGGAATTGCCATTTCTTCCCAAGCTCACGGAGCTCTGACGCAGCAGAGAAAATATTTTTGTCTGATTTTTTTCTTTCTTCTTCTTCTTCTTCTTTTGCAGGAGAGTAGAGTTGGAGGCGGTCCCACTTTCGATGTATTCGTTCTGCGTCGGCCCCCCCCCCCCCCTCCCTGGTGAAGACGACGCCCCCTCCCACCCCCCCCCCCCCGCCCCCCACCTCCCGACTGCTGTCTCTGATGTGACAGACGCGTAAACGTTTGTTTATTTATATTGGTGGACCCCAATGGTGACGGGATGGGGAGGAAGTTAGAAACTTTTGCTTCTGTTGTTACTTGCGTGCTCAGTGTAACGGCTTTCTAGGGGGCAATGTGTGTGTGTGTGTGTGTGTGTGTGTGTGTGTGTGTGTGTGTGTGTGTGTGTGTGTGTGTGTGTGGTGTGTGTGTGTGTGTGTGTGTGTGTGTGTGTGTGTGTGTGTGTGTGTGTGTGTGTGTGTTGTGTTGTGTGTGTGTGTGCGTTTATGTGTGTGTGTGTGTGTGCGTGTGTGTGTGTGTGTGTGTGTGTTGTGTGTGTGTGTGTGTGTGTGTGTGTGTGTTGTGTGTGTGTGTGTGCCGTGTGTGTGTGTGTGTGTGTGTGTGTTTGTGTGTGAGTGTGGGGGTGTGTGTGTGTGTGTGTGTGTGTGTGTGTGTGTGTGTGTGTGTGTGTGTGTGTGTGTGTGTGTGTGTGTGTGTGTGTGTGTGTGTGTGTGTGTGTGTGTATGATGAATGTTGATCTAAATCAAGAAAAATTATTTCTTGAACTTAGACCTACACATGTTTGGCGAAAATAAATCTCTCTCTCTCTCTCTCTCTCTCTCTCTCTCTCTCTCTCTCTCTCTCTCTCTCTCTCTCTCTCTCTCTCTCTCTCTCTTTCTGATCACGCGGATGGCACAATTTAGATTTAGATTGTATGGGATAATCGTTTAATATAGAATTGGGGTATATTTTTGTTTAGTTTAGTTTTTGTTTTGTAACACTTCTCGTCAACATGGTGTTGGTTTCTGATACCGTTTGTTCTGTATTTGCTACTGCTTCTGATATTGCTTGTTCTGTATGTAATACTGCTTCTCATACTGCTTGTTCTGAATATGCCACTGCTTCTGATACTGCTTGTTCTGTATGTGCTACTGCTTCTCATACTGCTGAGGCTACTGCTTCTGATACTGCTTGTTCTGTATGTGATACTGCTTCTGATACTGCTTGTTCTGAATATGCCACTGCTTCTCATACTGCTTGTTCTGTATGTGCCACTGCTTCTGATACTGCTTGTTCTGTATGTGCCACTGCTTCTGATACTGCTTGTTCCGTATGTGCCACTGCTTCTGATACTGCTTGTTCCGTATGTGCTACTGCTTCTCATACTGCTGAGGCTACTGCTTCTGATACTGCTAAAGCTACTACTTCTGATACTGCTTGGCTACTGAGGCTACTGTTTCTGATACTGCTGTGGCTGCTACTTTTGATACTGCTGTGGCTACTACTTCTGATACTGCTGTGGCTACTACTTCTGATACTGCTGTGGCTACTGAGGCTACTGTTTCTGATACTGCTGTGGCTGCTACTTCTGATACTGCTGTGGCTACTGAGGCTACTGTTTCTGATACTGCTGTGGCTACTGAGGCTACTGTTTCTGATACTGCTGTGGCTACTACTTCTGATACTGCTGTGGCTACTGAGGCTACTGTTTCTGATACTGCTGTGGCTGCTACTTCTGATACTGCTGTGGCTACTGAGGCTACTGTTTCTGATACTGCTGTGGCTGCTACTTCTGACACTGCTGTGGCTACTGAGGCTACTGTTTCTGATACTGCTGTGGCTACTACTTCTGACACTGCTGTGGCTACTGAGGCTACTGTTTCTGATACTGCTGTGGCTGCTACTTCTGATACTGCTGTGGCTACTGAGGCTACTGTTTCTGATACTGCTGTGGCTACTACTTCTGATACTGCTGTG
>JABMCL010000212.1:227500-230000 GCA_018857735.1 Alviniconcha marisindica | reverse complement strand
TGGGTTTCTTTGACGGGCGTTTTTACTGAACCGGAATGATCCAAAAGAAACTTTCTCCAAACATTGTATGTGCTGTAAAGGAAAAGAAGAAGAAGAAGAAGAAGAAGAAGAAAACTTAATTTTACAAGGACTGTAATTTAGGTTTCGTCAAAAACCTGTCTAACAACTAGTCGAGAAGAAGCACAAAGAAGAAGAAAAAGAAGAAGAAGAAGAAGGAGGAGGAAGAGGAGGAGGAGGAGGAGAGAAGGAACAGAATAGAAGGAGAGTAAGTAAGTAATTTGGTGTTTTACGCCCACTCAACCATTACGGTTACATCATGGCGAGTTTTTTCTTTTTTTCTTTTTTTCTTTAATGAGGACAAAGATCGCCAGTGCACATGAACAGTAAATCATCAAACTACTTCTTGAACAGAGTGCACGAATTCACTGGCATCGGACCTCATTTGACGGAGAGGAAAAAATATCTGTTGTCCATATTTTCCCCTCATATTCGTGCTCGTCGTGAGCGCTCGTGTGTGTGTGTGTGTGTGTGTGTGTGTGTGTGTGTGTGTGTGTGTGTGTGTGTGTGTGTGTGTGTGTGTGTGTGTGTGTGTGTGTGTGTGTGTTGTGTGTGTGTGTGTGTGTGTGTGTGTGTGTGTGTGTGTGTGTGTGTTTGTGTTGTGTGTGTGTGTGTGTGGTGTGTGTGTGTGTGTGTTGTGTGTGTTGGTGTGGTGTGTGTGTTGTGTGTGTGTGTGTGTGTGTGTGTGTGTGGGTATGTGTGTGTGTGTGTGTGTGTGTGTGTGTGTGTGTGTGTGTAGTGTGTGTGTGTGTGTGTGTGTGTGTGTGTGTGTGTGTGTGTGTGTGTGTGTGTGTATGTTTTGGGTGTGGTGTGGTGTGTGTGCGTGTGTGTGTGTGTGGGTGGTGGTGTGGTGTGTGGGTGTGTGTGTGTTGGTGTTTGTGTGTGTGTGTGTTGGTGTGGGGTGGTGGTGTTGTGTGTGGGGGGTGGGGCGTGTGTGTGTGGTTGGTGGGTACGGTGTGTGGGGGGGGGTGTGTGGGGTGGGTTTTGGGGGGGGGTGTGTGTGTGTGTGGGGTGTGTGTGGGGGGGGTAATTTTCATCCACGTCCATTTCTCGCAGCTCCCCCCATTAGAAGTACAGCCCGGAGCGGCCCCTCTCGGAATCGATGACACTATTCCCCAAACGGCCGAGCTCGAGCGGGAAAAGGAAGAAGGGGAGTTTGCGCCTGACCAGGATTTTCTCTCCTTCGGGGGGGGGCGGGGGAGGGGGGGGAAGGGGGGGGGGGGGGGAACAGCAGCCCCGCGGGAAGGAATCAGTACATCCCATGAAGGGAGAAAAACGGGGGAGGGAAACAGTCAGGAAGATGGAAGGGAGCAGTCACTGTCAAGATGCAGTGACAGTCAGGAAGATGGGAAGGGAGCAAGCAGAAAGAGGGAAGGTGGAATGAAATACAGGAACAGAAAGAGGGAAAGGAGCCGTAACAGACAGGAGGATGGAAAGTAAAAACAAAGGGGAAAACGGAAGGTAGGGAACAGATGGGGAAAATGGAAGGGAAACTAACATAGGGGAAAATGCAGTAACAGGGAGGAAGAAGGAAGCAGTAACAGACAGGAAGACGGAATGTAGCAGTAAAAGATGGGAAAATGGGAAAAGCAGAACAGATGAGAAGATGGAAGGAAGCAGTAACAGATAAGATAAAAGCTGTAAAGATGAGAAGATGGAAGGAAGGTAACAGATGGGAAGATCCAGTAACAGCAAGAAGAGGGAAGGGGGACTAAAGATTGGGAAAATGGGAAAGGAAACAGTAACAGATGGGGAAAATGCAGTAACAGGCAGGAAGATGGAAAATAGATGTACACCTCCACAGGCAGGGGATTGGGAAATTTTAAAAGTACAAAAATTTTTTTGGGCATGTTGGGAAAACGGAAGGTGGATTGATGTACAATCTTTTGGAAATACGGGTAGATGGAATGGATTTTTGAACACGGGAAGATGGAAGGTTTGGAAATTTTTTGAACATCGGGAGATGGAAGGTGGATTTTTGAACATGCGGGAAGATGGAAGGTGGATTTTTGAACATGCGGGAGATGGAAGGTGGATTTTTGAACATGCGGGAAGATGGAAGGTGGATTTTTGAACATGCGGGAAGATGGAAGGTGGATTTCTGAACATGCGGGAAGATGGAAGGTGGATTTCTGAACATGCGGGAAAATGGAAGGCGGATTTCTGAACATGCGGGAAGATGGAAGGTGGATTTCTGAACATGGATAGATGTACAACCTTCTCCTGACTCGCCAGAAAGATGGCGGGTCTGCAAAAATCGATACTCCTTCGACGTGCACACAACAGACTCTGTCCACAATTCGCGCCATAGCGCTCTGTTTGTGGGGCGAAATGAACGCCGAGTTGTTTTGGGGAGTGGGCAGTGACAGTGCGTCGCAATGGCAGTTTAAAAGATGAACAATACAATCACTTTCTTCCGGATTGGTTTTAAAGTGATGCTGTT
>JABMCL010000212.1:200000-212500 GCA_018857735.1 Alviniconcha marisindica | reverse complement strand
TGCATAAACGTATAATAAGATTAACAAGTTTTGTGTGTGTGTGTGTGTGTGTGTGTGTGTGTGTGTGTGTGTGTGTGTGTGTGTGTGTGTGTGTGTGTGTGTGTGTGTGTGTGTGTGTGTGTGTGTGTGTGTGTGTGTGTGTGTGTGTGTGTGTGTGTGTGTGTGTGTGTGTGTGTGTGTGTGTGTGTGTGTGTGTGTGTGTGTGTGTGCACAGGGCGTCGTTGAACGCATTACAATTGCACATTATTGTTATTATTAGGTCATTATTAGATATTTAACGACATTTAGTTCTTGGATTTTAGCGTTCGTCAACCTTCTCAGGAAGAAGGATTTTAACAAAATATAAAAACAACAACAACAACAACAACAGCAGCAGACAACAATAACAACAACAATAACAAGTAGAAAAGAAAAGAAAGGAAAGAAAAAAGAAACAAAAAAAGGAAAAAGGAAAAGAAAAAAGAAACAAAAAGTTGAAATCTGAATACGGATTTAATTACAATTAAAATCTCCATGAACGTTTGTCGTTCTGTTGATCGTGTGACTATGTGAGTAGCTAGCTTGGCCAGTCGTTTACTGGGGAAGCGTTAGAGAGACAAAACAGAAACAACAACAAAAGGAAAAAGAAAAAGAAAAAAGATACAAAAAGTTGAAGTTTGAATACGGATTTAATTACAATTAAAATCTCCATGAACGTTTGTCGTTCTGTTGATCGTGTGACTATGTGAGTAGCTAGCTTGGCCAGTCGTTTACTGGGGAAGCGTTAGAGAGACAAAACAGAAACAACAACAAAAGGAAAAAGAAAAAGAAAAAAGATACAAAAAGTTAAAGTTTGAATACGGATTTAATTACAATTAAAATCTCCATGAACGTTAGTCGTTCTGTTGATCGTGTGACTATGTGAGTAGCTAGCTTGGCCAATCGTTTACTGGGGAAGCGTTAGAAAGACTGGGTGCAAGGAATCAAGTTTCCTGAGCGCTTCGTGCCACTAACTTAAACTGCGGCTAGCCGATCTCCGAAACAAACAAACAAAGAACCGGAATTAATATCTCTGGAAAAAGTCGGTTCCGCAAAGGTCATATCAAGACAAAAAATACAATTAGGAAAGGAAGAACAAAAAAAGACAAAGACAAAAACAAACACAACACAAAAAAAGAAAGGAAAAAAAGAAGAAGAAGAAGAAGCAGAATCACCTAATCATTCGCAAAGGTCACACCAGAGCGAGGGGAAAAAAGAGAGAGAGAGAGAGAAGACGAGAAAAAGAAGGAAAAGAAACGAAAATACCAAAACAAATAAAAACAAAAAACAACCCCACACCCCACACCCCGCCAAAAACAACAACAAAAAACAACAACAACAAAACAACAACAAATAATCAAAAAACAACAATCAAACCAAGAAACAAACAAAAAAGAAGAAGAAAAAAGAAGAAAAAAGCCTCATTAAATCTCAGGACAAACCGCCGACGTGGTGCAGTGGTTAGCACTTCGATCGGAATGCGGGTCGGGAGGTCGGCGTTTCAAATTCCAACAGTCATGCGGGCTCTGCTGCGCTGACCGGCTCCTACTCAGAGCTGGAGGTGCTATGGGCCCAGTGGGAAGGCTGGATGGACAAAGCGGAACCTCATCCACTTCACGGATGCCTCTTTGATCCTGTTGCTGAAATCACTGTCTCAGGCCTGCTTAGCGCAGGCTCGCGGGACAGTTGTGACGACGAAACGTGGTCTGTGACCCTGTCACGTATATTCAGATGGAAGTGGACCACCACGCCATCATCAGGTGTCATCTCAGTCGTCGGCATTGCATAGTATAAAAACAGTCTCAGCCTATATGGCCTCATGGTGCTTAACGTCCTTACGGTTTCTGTGGACGTTAAGCACCATGTTTACTTATATGGCCTCCGTGACCCGGTTTGGCTAAGTGGTAAGGCGTTAGGCTGGTAAGCAGAGGGACCTCGGTTCGAATCCGCTTCGGTTCTCCTTTCTCTTCACAAGTTGTGGTCTGTGGACATTGTCCCTCATAATTATGAAACATTAAAATGTCTCTCATCGCTGCCCACGTTAATGCAGGAGTCATTCTGGTGGTGACAGTGTAGCGGTAGGTGTGTAATCTACCTCTGCCCCTACCTCCGTACCCCCTTCCCCCCCATCTCTTCGTCCCTAATAAGCCTCATGGTTTCTGTGGACGTTAAGCACCATGTTTACTTACGGCCTTCTCGGCCTTTCCGGGTCGGAGCACGCGGTCGAGCCATTCACTCTTTCCCCCCCCCCCTCCACTCACCCACCTGTCCCCGTCCTTAATAAGCCTTATGCTGTCGGTGGACGTGAAGCACCACGTGTACTTACTTACTATGGCCCTTCATGCCCTCTTTCAATAAATCATGCCCGCCTCCTTCCTTGCTTGGGACATTCTGATCAAAACCTTCAGCATCGCAAAGTCCACGTTGGGGACAGGTGTTGTGTGGGGTGTGTGTGGGGGGGGGGGGGGGGGGGGGGTGGGTTTGGGGAGAGTAGGGAGAAGTATGTAAGTAAGTAAACATGGTGCTTAACGTCCACAGAAACAGAGGCTTATTGGAGCGGGGAGAATGGGGGAGAAGGGGGGATGGAGGGGGGGAAGAGGGAGAGTATATACCTACACTACACTGTCGCCACCAGAAAGACCTGCATTAAGATGGGCACGATGAGACCATTTTAATGTTTCCATTAATTGTGAGGGACAAAGTTTACAAGGCAGTGTCCACAAACCACAACTTTTTAAGAGAAAGGAGAGCCGAAGCGGTATCGAACCGAGGTCCTTCCGCTTACCAGCCTACCGCCTTACCGCTAGGCCAAACCGGCTCTCAAGGGGCAGGGGTGGGGGGGTGGGATGGGGGGGGTGGGGGGGGGAGGGGTTGATGGGGGGACGTTAACCTGACGACCCTTTGCTCTCTGGAGAGGACACTCGATCACTCTGGCTCCGGGAGTTAAGTACCAGTGCATTCAGTAGTGGGCGGAGTATCGCGGTGTCCTGCGTATGCTGAATCAGAGCAAGGCGTCGCTGAACAAACACCTCAGTGACTCGGCCGCAGTGCTGTGTCTCCTCCGGATGGTAGGCTGTAAGCAACGATCAGACGTCTCCTCATGAGGACTTCTGGCAGCATTCAGGCCGCATTCAGGCCGCGATAGGGGGAAGTTGGGGTACTGGGGGGGGGGGGGGGGGGGGGGGGGGGGGGGGGGGGGGGGGGGGGGGGGGGGGGGAACCCGATGGGACAGTCACGACCCTGAAGCCGGTTCGGATGCTAGGGTGCAGCCAAAATAAAACCACAAGTCAGAGTTGGATTTATTGTAAAAGAAACCCCCCCCCCCCCCCACACACACATAACCCACCCCCCCCACCACCACACACCCCCCCCCCCCCCCACCCCGCACACATACACATAGACATAGCAAAACCCGCACGCACGCTCGCACACAGGCACGCCCCGCCCCACCCGCACGCACCCGCACGCACGCACGCACGCACGCACGCACAGAAACACACACACACACACACACCCCAAAAACACCCCCAAACACACACACACCCCACACACCCCCACACACACACACACACACACACACACACACACACACACACCAACACAAAAAGGCGCACGCACAAGCGCACACGAAGGAACTAATTGTGAAACAATACATTCATAAACCAGTAAATAGATGGCTGAATGAATAAGTGATGATGATGATGATGACGGCAATTATAATACTGATTTAAAAAAAAAATGACAACAACAGAAACAACAGTACAACAAACTGAGAGAGAGAGGAATCACTTTTATAAAGCGCGCTCTCAACGGCTGTACGCTCGGCCTTAAAAAGAAAAAGAAAAAGAAAGAAGAAACAAACAAACGAGAGATTAATTAATTAATTTTTTTACACCCAGTCAGCCACAACGGTTATATCAGGGCCAGCAAACAAACGTACGCAGTTGAAATAATTAGCCCGCCAATCAGTCCGTCCATCCGTCAGTCAGTCCTTCTGTCTGTTCATTCATCCGGTCATATTCCTGTCTGTTCATTCATCCGGTCATATTCCGGTCTGTTCATTCATTCATCCGGTCATATTCCTGTCTGTTCATTCATCCATCCGGTCATATTCCGGTCTGTTCATTCATCCATTCGGTCATATTCCGGTCTGTTTTTCCCTTTCAATTTTTTTCCCTTTCATCCGGTCATATTCCGGTCTGTTCATTCATCCGGTAATATTCCGGTCTGTTCATTCATCCCGTCATATTCCTGTCTGTTCATTCATCCCGTCATATTCCTGTCTGTTCATTCATCCGGCCATATTCCGTTCTGTTCATTCATCTGGTCATATAGCTTTTGTCGCTCAGTTACTGTGACTGATTTTTGGCGTAAAAAAAAGAGGAACTGGTACGCGTGAGCTAATCTAAGCTTACACAAAAACGAAACAAAGCAGAAAACAACAATAGATGAGCGAAAAATAGAATTTAAAAAAAAGCAAGGGGAAAGAAAAAAGAAAAAAGAGAAACGAAGAAGAAGAAAAAAGAGAGAAGAAAACAAGAGAGAAGAAGAACACAGATAGACAGACAGACAGACTCACACGCACGCACACACACACACACACACACACACACACACACACACACCCCCACACCCCCCACCCCCACACACACACACACACACACACACACACACACACACACACACACACACACACACGCACGCACGCACGCACGCACGCACGCACGCACGCACGCACACACACACACACACACACACACACACCAAAACAACAACAACAAACAAACAAACAAACAGAGAGAAAAAACACGTTTATTTGGCTGTTCATACCGCAGCCCACGTACGCCTGAAAATAATTTAGATTAAGAAGAAAGGGAAAAAAGCCGATGGAACAGTGCCGTAGAAACCAGAAAGGCTGAATTGCCGACAACAGGCGAAGCATACTATGCCATATTCTGACCTACCCGCGGCTTAAAATGGAGAACCTTTGATAGCTCTGAGTTCTCAGCAAAGTGAACATTAATACAGTACAATAAATAATACGGTATTAATCCTTAAAAAGGAAATTCTGTATCCTAGTACCACAACGCAAGGGTATGAAAACAAAATCGACTTTATTATATTCACCATTCTTCTTCTTCTTCAAATCACAAGAGCTTTTCACAGTCTGTTCTTTATCAGAGAAAGAGTCCATAATGTGTTAATCAGCTGATTGTTATAATATTTTCGAAAGCTTTCCTAATTGTTCTCACTTTTTCCTGCTCCCCCCCCCCCCCCCCTCCCCCTCCCCCCAGTTTCCTCATCAGCAGTTTGGGAATTTTCCCCAATTAATGTCAAACCATCCTACTAACTTCTTCTATTTGAGAATTATACCGATTAAGGTCAAACCATCCTACTAATATTTTCTTCTGTTTGAGAATTATATCAATTAATGTCAAACCATCCTACTAACTTCTTCTTCTATTTGAGAATTATACAAATTAATATCAAACTATCCTTCTATCTTCTTCTATTTGAGAATTATACCAGTTAATTTCAAACCACACTACTAACTTCTTCTATTTGTGAATGATACCAATTAACATCAAACCATCCTACTAACTCCTTCCTCTTCTATTCGAGAATGATACCAATTAATATCAAATCATCTGACTAAGTTCTTCTTCTAGTGTTCGAGAATTACACCAATTAATATGAAACCATCCTACTAACTTCTTCATCCACTTGAGAATCACACCAATTAATATAAAAACAAAACCATTTGATCGAAACTAAATTCCAGACCATATTCAAATGAATACAAAGCCACGTCGATAATTCACTTCATCTGGAGTGTAAAACGGGGCCAAATGTCAAGCGGCTGTTTCCCTCTGGCGGACGTTTCCGAAAGCAATGAGCTAATCGCGCTAATGCACCGCAGAGACGGAAGCCCGTGATTAATATTACACTGCCTTTCCGTGCCATTATCCTCCAATCAGTCCCCCCCCCAGCATTAATCAAAACGGGACCCGCCTTAGTAGGGCGCGATTAAAAACCGCTGGCTTGTAGCGGCCTTGTGTCTGGGCAAAGTGGCCATGCGCGCTGCTGGTGGAATAAACAGCCATTTTTTTCTGAGCCTCGTTCAAGCGAGTGCTCCGTTCGGTCACGTGCTGGTCGCGTGCCATTAGAACAAGCGCGCGCTCGGCTGAAATCCATGCCCGTGGTGTTGTGACAGTGTCGGTGGGTGCTGGGTGGGGTGGAGAAGGGAGGGGGGAAAGGGGAGGGGGCAGGGGTAGTGTGCGTAATATCACAAATGCGCAACTCTTTTTCGAAGTGGAATAGTAACAGATATGCGTATAGCTTCGTAATAATGACAAGTGATTCAAATGAACGAATAAATAAACGTATAAGAAACATAATTATCAGGCAATCGATCGAAAAAATTATAGATGCCTAAATATACCGCTAAATAAATCATACAACCGTACAAAAACATACGGCTGCCAATTAATTTAATAATAATAACAACAATAACAACAACAGCAATAATAATAATATAATAATAATAATAAATGCACCCATGCATAGGACCTGGGTGGTGGTGGTTCTGAATGCAGCATTTCTTTCCGCACAAGACGCAGGTTTTAAATAATGCAGCTTTTCAAGATGCATGTTTGTTTGTTTTTATATCTCTTTTTCAAGCGCTATGAGCACGTTCAGTAAATGTGGATTTTTTTTTTATAGATTTTTTTTTTAATGCGTTCTAAATCGATGTCACATTACATAGGGAGTCTCAGATGCAGCTTTGACATTTATCGGCAACTGCTTGGCACAGAATCGATCCAACCCGGTTCCAACATCCAGCACTGTGCTTCTAGCAAGGTTAGAAAAAAAATGTTCTGGCATTTTCACGTCCCGTCGACCACACAGGGTCAGTTCAGAACGAATCACACAATCAGAATTGGTCTGTACTTGTTCCGAACATTAGTCACTGAAGGAAAACAACATAGCTCAACCAAAACCCGATAAGCGATTTAGCTTTTCATCTAATTTTCCATCTTTTTCACCGTTTAACTGTTGTTTTAAGTGTCGTTTTGTAGCCTGACAAAAGGGATTACCCCGACAATTTTCAGATTGTGTTTTTGTCCTAATAAACAGCCTTCTTTTGAACCGTTTATGTGTGTGGAACTAGTCACTGTATCACAAGTAAAACGATAAGTTATCGTCCTGGACACAACACTGTCAACAAACACAGCCAAGCCAAAGAGGTAATTTTTAAAAATGTGTTTGCACCTTGTTTTAGAACGCTAGCAGTCATTCTTGTTTCAGGTTTTGTTTTGAATTGTACTTTTTACTTATACAAAACTGTCAGAAATGTTTTCAGACAGGTTCTTTTCGACATATTCAACACAAAATCTGAACACAAGTAACTGTCATTCCAGCATTCTGCCAGACACTCCAGGCATTTCACTGTCAACCCGTAACCGGGTACGTTTGCACATGTTTTGTATTGTCACATTAAAACTAGCGTTTTTTCTTTTTCTTTTTCTTTTCTTTACTTTTTTTATTTAAAAAAAAATCTATTAACCGTTTGTGTGTTTGGACCAAGTAAAAGGCAAATTCACTCTCATGTTACACACTTACATAATGTTGCCTAAGTATCTTTCACTGCTTGTAAATGTTTTGAAGCCTGTATGTATTCCATGGGATCCCAACACCGGCGACTATTGGTTTGGTTAAACTAGCTTAGCGCCGAGTTATTTTCGAAGAGGTACAGTCGGGGATCGAGATCCCAGAAGGTGGGGGAAATTAATTTTACTCTGTGAAGCTACCGTTCGAACAGGCATATACTTCCCCCCCCCCCCCCCCCCCCCCCCCCCCAAAAAAAATGCTTGGGGGTACAGTTCTAGGCTTGATTCAACTCATCTTTTTGTCGTCCGTCTGTTCTTTCAAAAAGTTGCAAAGATCTGCAACTTTTGGAAAGTTGCAAACTTCTGCAATCGCGTGAGCCCACTATAACGCTACACTGTCACCACCAGAATGACTCCTGCATTAAGATGGGCAGCGATGAGAGCCATTTCAATGGTTCATTAACTGCGAAGGATGAAGTCGCAAGACAGTGCCCACAGACCGCAACCTTTGCAGAGAAAGGAGAGCCGAAGCGGAACCGAACCTAGGTTCTTCTGCCTACCAGCCTTACCGCTTGGCCAAACCGACTTATGGTGACGAGCAGGGAGGTGTGCTTTATTCCTCGGACCCACACGAGGCTCATGGGTTAGTGATGTATAAGGCAAGGAAACAGTGGAGAGATTTGTATAAAAAAGAGAAGAAGTTTGAATGAACATGGAAGTTAGAAATGAGGGACAAATAGCTGACAGCAGACGAAGCGCGTGTGGCTATATTCTGACCTACTTCAGGCTTTGAAAGGAGAACATTTGAGAGCCCTGGGTTATCGAGAGAGTGGACGTCAATTTCTGCGTGCACAATACTCGATACAGTGAGTAGATGGGTTACAAAAGCCGGATGAGTGTCTAGTCCGTCGGACGAAGACGAACAACGCGTCGGAACCTAGCGATTATGGCTGTATCAAAAATAACGTTTTTTTTTGTTCTTGTTTTTTAAGTTAACATGCTACGTGTTTCGTGAAGTTTTATCAGCTCGTTATTTAATAATATAACTCTGCATACAATGTTGTATAGCAACAGACTGATTTAATTTCACAAAACATTGCATCTATGCCGAAATTCGCACTTCGTTTTGTCTTGTTTAGAAGCTCCAAACATGCGAAAGGTTAAAAGGAACGCTAGTTTTTATGTGACAACACAAAATAGGCGAAAATTATCAGGGGCAACTTCCTTTTTCTGAGGTAAACGAAAAAACGGAAGAAAAACAGAAAAACAACAACAAAACAAAAATAGCAAAAACAAAACAAAACAAAACAACGACAACAACAAAAACATTGCCCATTTATCTTGTTTCGGTTGTTGATGCTGGAGTGTTTGAAAGCAGCCAACTTTGCTAGAGATTTGTTTCACAAGCGTATTGCCTTGGTTTGTTTGTTTGTTTGTTTGTTTGATTTGAACCTTTTGTGTGCTTTTATCGTCTTGTACAATAATACTTTTTTTAAAAGTATTTATAAAGTGCAAAATCTTACCACGAGATCCAAGTGCACACACACACACACACACACACACACACACACACACACACACACACACACACACACACACACACACACACACACACACACACACACACACACACAGGTACCCGAACGCACGAGTATAATTATTGACTGTACAAAATTTAATTTTACAAGCAGAGAACTGAGGCAGAGGAAGATAGTTTAATAAGTATAAAGATGAAAACTGAAAAAAAACTTTGACCGAGTCTCCCACCGTTGTTTGAACACTGCACAAGCCGGCCTCATTCCTTGAGCATGCTGAGAAATTGTTTGGGCCTGTTGAGAAATTGTTAAATACTGCACGAATAGTTGTTTGGCCTCTGTCCTTGAGCCTGTTGACAAATTGTTTGGAATCTACCTATGAACACTGCACGAGCAGTTTGGCCTCTTTCTTTGAGCCTGTTGAAAAATTGTTTGCAATCTACCCATAAACACTGCACGAACAGTTGTTTGGCCTCTTTCCTTGAGCCTGTTGACAAATTGTTTGGAATCTACCTATGAACATTGCACGAGCAGTTTGACCTCTTTCTTTGAGCCTGTTGAAAAATTGTTTGCAATCTACCCATAAACACTGCACGAACAGTTGTTTGGCCTCTCTCCTTGAGCCTGTTGAGAAATTGTTTGGAATCTACCTATGAACACTGCACGAATAGTTGTTTGGCCTCTTTCCTTGAGCCTGTTGACAAATTGTTTGGAATCTACCTATGAACATTGCACGAGCAGTTTGGCCTCTTTCTTTGAGCCTGTTGAAAAATTGCTTGGCTTCTACCTTTAAACACTGCACGAATAGTTGTTTGGCCTCTTTCCTTGAGCCTGTTGACAAATTGTTTGGAATCTACCTATGAACATTGCACGAGCAGTTTGGCCTCTTTCCTTGAGCCGGTTGAAAAATTGTTTGCAATCTACCTATAAACACTGCACGAATAGTTGTTTGGCCTCTTTCCTTGAGCCTGTTGACAAATTGTTTGGAATCTACCTATGAACATTGCACGAGCAGTTTGGCCTCTTTCTTTGAGCCTGTTGAAAAATTGCTTGGCTTCTACCTTTAAACACTGCACGAATAGTTGTTTGGCCTCTTTCCTTGAGCCTGTTGACAAATTGTTTGGAATCTACCTATGAACATTGCACGAGCAGTTTGGCCTCTTTCCTTGAGCCGGTTGAAAAATTGTTTGCAATCTACCTATAAACACTGCACGAATAGTTGTTTGGCCTCTTTCCTTGAGCCTGTTGACAAATTGTTTGGAATCTACCTATGAACATTGCACGAGCAGTTTGGCCTCTTTCCTTGAGCCGGTTGAAAAATTGTTTGCAATCTGCCTATAAACACTGCACGAACAGTTGTTTGGCCTCTTTCCTTGAGCCTGTTGAGAAATTGTTTGGCCTCTACCTATGAACACTGCACGAGTAGGCTTCTTTCCTTGAGCCTGTTGAAAAATTGCTTGGCTTCTACCTATAAACACTGCACGAACAGTTGTTTGGCCTCTTTCCTTGAGCCTGTTGAAAAATTGTTCAGCATCTACCTATGAACATTGCACGCGCAGTTGTTAGGCCTCTTTCCTTGAGCCTGTTGAGAAATTGGTTGGCCTCCACCCATCAGCACTGAACAGTTGCTGGCGTTGCTTTGAGAGGGCGAGTGAGGAGTGAGGCAGCAAGGACCGCTGAGGCGACAGGCGGCGATGATGAGGAGAACTTGTACCGTTTTTTAGAACGCTCGTCACGGACACACCCGATCCGTGTAATCAGTCTTTGCCAGCCGGAATGGAAACCTGGGGAGAATGATGATTCTGGACTGAGATGGCCGCTGGTTCCTGCTGCTGGGGGGTGGGACGGTAGGAGGGAGGGGAGAGAGAGGGGGGGAAAGAGGGGGTAGAGAGATGAAAGATAGAGAGAGAGAGAGAGAGAGAGAGAGAGAGAGAGAGAGAGAGAGAGAGAGAGAGAGAGAGAGAGAGAGAGAGAGAGAGAGAGAGACGAGGAGGGAGGGACAGAGAGAGAGAAAGAGAGAGGGGAGGGTGGGAGAGAGAGGCGGGACACTAAGAGAGAGACAGAGACAGAAACAGAGAGCCAGAGAGCCAGAGATAGAGCCAGAGACAGAATGCCAGAGACAGACAGACATACATACACACACACACACACACACACACACACACACACACACACACACACACACACACACACACACACACACACACACACACACACACACACACACACACACACACACACAGATATACACACGGAAACAGGCAGACAGATACAAAGTGGATAGAGAGACAGATAGAAAGACAGACAGAGAAAGGACGTTGGGGGGGTGGGGGGTGGGGGGGGGGTGTAAAGGGAGAGGGGCCGAGGTGACAGGGGGAACTCTTGTGAGCCGTCTGCGGAGCGTCAGGGCGTGTGAAGCCGTCAGGGAGCCAGCTAGGCCACTACTGCAGCACCCACCCACCTACCCCGGCATCAACTCCACGGACCGCACCACGACCGACCGACCGACGGACCGACCGGGCGAGAACGAGAAGCCCCAAAGCGACACGCGGAGGGACACGCCGGGTCCAGATGGACGGGTGTAAAGAGATCCGGTCATACGACTAATTGTTTCGCCAATGAATACCCAGCGCGTTAATAATTATTCCTCCTCGCCATTTCTGCCTTTTCTCTCTCCGGTTACAATTTGATCCTGCAAGCGCTGCCGCCTTGGCGGAGAGATGGCAGGGGACGGCGGACGACACCTCCCCGCTGCAGATTTGTGTTCGCTGCTGGGCAGTATGGCCTGAGTCATGTGTGTAGTCGAACGGGGGGGAATTTTCATTAGTCGTGTCTCACTTGAAGAACGGGCGCCACACGGCCAACCACCCATTTGCCCGCCCTGCTCCGCCCCGGGCGCGACAGGGGGTAGATTGGTGGTCTCCCCTGAGGACAGGAGCGTTCACTCCCTTGTTGGGCTAGCTTCCTGCCCTGTTTTTCGTTCCCGTGACACGTTGATCGTTATTGTCTGTTGATACTGCAGTTGCACCCCCCCCCCCCCTCCCCCCCCCCCCCCTCTCTCTCCGGTCTCTCTTGCACCCCTTCCCACAGAGAGAGGGAGGTGGAAGAGAAGAGAGATAGGGAGAGAGAGGGAAGGAGAGAGAGAAAGGAGGGAAGAGAGAGAGAGAGAGGGAAGAGAGAGGGGGGGGGGCAGAAGAGGTGGGGGGAGAGAGAGGGGGAAGAGAGGGTGTGTGTGGAGAAAGAAGGTGGAGAGAGAGAGGGAAGAAGAGAGAGCAAGGAGGGAAGAGAGAGAGGGAAGAGAGGGGGGGGAGAGGGGGGGGGAGAGAGGTGGGAAGAG
>JABMCL010000212.1:192500-195000 GCA_018857735.1 Alviniconcha marisindica | reverse complement strand
CAAGAAGAAAAAAAAACACCCCCCCAAAAAAAAAAAAAAAAAAAAAAAAAGAAAAAGAAAAAAAAAAGACGAAAGAAGTATTAATCTGCTTTTTAGAAACGCGCCATTTTCTACAGCTTCTGCAAATGCAGAGATATGCTATCGGTAGAGTCCATCGTGTCACACGTTCATCAGAATAATAAAAACAATCACTGCCAAAATGGCGAATTGGTCAGTTTTTGGATTTTAAGTCCTGTCATCAGAATATTAAAAACAATCACAACCAGAATGGCGAACTGGTTAGTTTTGGATGTTTAAATCCCGTCAGCCGCACAGGGTCACCTCAGGACGAATCACACATTCACAGCTACTCTACACCAGGTCGAAACTCAAGTGACCAAACCACAGGTAAGAATAAAGCTCCGTCATAGCTATATACACAGTTAACACTTTTACTAGTAAACACAACCAAGCCAAAACACTTTAGCAACAAGTCACCAAACCACAAGTAAGTATAAAGCTCCCTCATAGTTAACACTTTAGCAACAAGTCAAAAACACTTTAGCAACAAGTCACCCAACCACAAGTAAGTATAAAGCTCCCTCATAGTTAACACTTTGATTTTTGCTAGCAAACACAACCAAGCCAAAACACTTTAGCAACAAGACACCAAAACACAAGTAAGTATAAAGCTCCCTCATAGCTATATACACAGTTAACACTTTTACTAGCAAACACAACCAAGCCAAAACACTATATACACAGTTAACACTTTTACTAGTAAACACAACCAAGCCAAAACACTTTAGCAACAAGTCACCAAACCACAAGTAAGTATAAAGCTCCCTCATAGTTAACACTTTAGCAACAAGTCAAAAACACTTTAGCAACAAGTCACCCAACCACAAGTAAGTATAAAGCTCCCTCATAGTTAACACTTTGATTTTTGCTAGCAAACACAACCAAGCCAAAACACTTTAGCAACAAGACACCAAAACACAAGTAAGTATAAAGCTCCCTCATAGCTATATACACAGTTAACACTTTTACTAGCAAACACAACCAAGCCAAAACACTTTAGAAACAAGTCACCAAAACACAGGTGAGTATAAAGTTCCCTCATAGCTATATACACAGTTAACACTTTTACTAGCAAACACAACCAAGCCAAAACACTCACGAATTCCAACCAGAATGGAAGACACTGTCGGTGGTCAATCTGGGCCGGTCTGCCTACGGAACCGATAGGTCGAATGTTCAGAACAGCGCAACACGGCTTGTTCTGAAGAAACGTAGGCGAGGTCACATAACACCACTGTTAAGCGAACTGCATTGGCTGCCTGTAAAATTCCGCCGCAAATACAAGATAGCAACTTTCGCGTACCGTCACTTCGACAGTACACTCCCCTTTTACCTGTCCACTTCGCTCTGCACATAATTATCAAAAATCTTAAACAGAATGACTGCTAGCGTTCTAAAACAAGATCCAAACACAAAAAGGTTCAAACGAACGCTTATTTATTTTGACACGGACACACAGTATGCACATTTTCGGTGAAAATCCCCTTTGTCAAGCCACAATACAACACTTAAACAACAGATAAACGGTTAAAAGCGATGAAAAATGAGAGAGAAAAACAAACAAACTATATTTCTTTGTTTGAGTTTTGGTCGCTTCTATATTATATAATATATAACATAATTATCAAACTTCACGCGCCCTCCGATCCTCAGGTGAGAAGCTTTTGAAAAATCCAAAACGTAATTCGAAATCTCTCGGTGAGCGTTCGTTCAGTTTCGTCGCTCCATCTGTCTGGAAATCGCTGCCTACCAGTCTGCGAAATATCGCTACTCTGCCTGGGTTCAAAACCTCGCGCAAGGCTTTCCTCTTTAGACAGGCTTTGTGAAAATATGTAAATTGAAAAAAATGTGTAAGCGCTTAGGGCCTATGCGGGTTACGCGCTCTAAGTATTATTTTCACAAAGCTAGGCCGACCATTCATAGTCACAATGTATTATGTGTATACATGTGCGTGAATGATGTGTGCTAGCACATTGCGCTTTTGTTTTGCAAAAAAGATTTGCGCTCTGTAAGAGCTATCCATTATTATTACCCTTGCAACCTCCTCACCCGTGTAAGGCTAAAGATTATATGTGTCTTTGGTAAGGCTGCGGCAGCCGCAAGAGCAGCGCTAACCATTCCTACAGGTGTGTGCAGTGCTTCTTCTCTGTCTAAACAATGGCGTGGCTGCCTGCGTTTGGGATTTTTAACGTGGGCACAGATGCTGATGCACGCGATTGCACACGGGGGCTGCACGGACACTGTCACAGAGTCTGCACTGAAAGCTGACTCGGGGAGAAAAATCCCTTGCCGAAGCGAGGATCACACGCAGTCTGTGTCAGTACTGTGCCTGGCCTTTCGGTCCCTTGTTCTACCAGTCTTCTTCTTTTTTCTTTTCTTTTTTAAATTCTTTTATTATTGTGATGCTTAACGTTCACGGAAGCCATATACGGTATATTAG
>JABMCL010000212.1:162500-187500 GCA_018857735.1 Alviniconcha marisindica | reverse complement strand
ACACACACACACACACACACACAGCAACCCGAATAGATGCTCAGCATTGTCAGTGTCAACGCCTTCCATTGGCGTATAGGAACTAATTCTCAACATAATTTATTTTCAAGAAAGAAAAAGAAAAGAAAAAAAAGAAAAAAAGCTCGTGTTGCTTGGGGGATTGAGAGAGAGAGAGAGAGAGAGAGAGAGAGAGAGAGAGAGAGAGAGAGAGAGAGAGAGAGAGAGAGAGAGAGAGAGAGAGAGAGAGTTCCGAAAAGAGATGGGGTTTTCATTCTGGCATTTTTCCATTGAGCTATATCCCGCCCGATTGCGTTTAAACTTGCGTTAAATCCCTGAAGATGAATCATTGCGGATAGCAAAAATGAGGGGAGAAGTGGAAGCAGGCTAAGAAACAAATTGTCCGAGCGGTCATCCGAATCAGTGTCCAGATTAATTAGCAGTTGTAGATCTCTCTCCTCCCCCCCCCTCTCTCTCTCTCTGTTTGTGCCTGTTTCTCTCCCCCTCTCTCTCTCTCCCTCTCTGTCTGTCTGTCCGTTTGTCTCTTCCCTCTCTTTTCCCTCCTTCACTTCCTCTTCCTCTCTCTCTCCCTTTCTCTCTTTCTCCCTCTCCCTCTCTCTGTGTGTCTTTCTCCGTCTGTCTGTCTGTCTGCCTCTCCCTCTCTGTCTTCTGTCTCTGTCTGTGTCTCCCTCTCTCTGTGTGTCTCTCCTCCCTCTCTGTTCCCCTCTCTCTCCCCCTCTCTCTCTTCTCCCTCTCCCTCTCTCTCTCCCTCTCTTTCTCACTCACCCCCTCTCTCTCCCACTCTCCCTCTCTCTCCCTCCCTCTCTCTCCCTCTCTCCGCCTTTCTTTCTCTCTTTCCTTCTCTTTCCCTCTCTCCTCTCCCTCTCTCTCCCTCTCTCCGCCTTTCTTTCTTTCTTTCCTTCTCTTTCCCTCTCTCCTCTCTTTCTTTCTCTCGCTTTCCTCTTCTCCAATTGGACCCTCAGAATATCTTCCTCCCCTCCCCCCACCCCCCCCACATCCTCCCTTCCAGTTGCTATAGCTTCCCTTTGGAGAGAGCTGACTGCGGAAAGCCCCAAGTATAATCATGAAGAGTTACTGATTGGTTGCTTCATCGATTGGCTGATTGATTTGTCATTCGTTAGTTCAATCGTTCTGTCGTTCACTCCATCATTTATTCCCCCGCTGTCATCTAGTCTCGTCTTCCTTAAGCTCGTAAGTTCGAGCTGGCTGCGTGCGTCGACGAATCCTCTCAGTGTCCAATTTGTAGGCGGTGTCTCTTCCCCTCCCCCCCCCCTTTTCTAGTCAGTCTCTCACCCCACCCTCCCCTCTGTCTCAGCCACCCCTCCCCCACCCACTCTCTCTTCTCCTTCTTTCTGCCCCCATCTCTCTCCCTTCTATCTTCTTTCCCCAACCGGCGACTCGCACCATCCTCCGCGATCGATAACGTAAAATCTGTAGACGTTTTTATTTGCTCTCATTACATTTTTCGCCCGAGCGGCCTCGCTGAAGGCCGGGCAGCGGTTGTCGTTCTTGGGGCGTTGCTCATCCATCATTCGTCGCCGCTCCCTCCGACCAACCGTCGTTCCCCTCCCCCCGGGGGGCTGCTTCCTTCTGACCCCATGGTCTCGACATGGCCGCCAATCTCGCTTATTTATTTATCCAGCTTTTATCAAATAAATTCCCTTTACAAGGTCTGCTTCTCTTTATTTGGAAACAAGTAACGATTTCTGGGGCTCGGGCAAATTAGATCACGGAACGGCGGCCTGTATCTGGGCTTCCTCACCAACGACAACGCGCCGCGTCTGTCAACTGCACCCTGTCTCCGCTGGGCCCAGCCTCGGCCGCTGGTACACTACGTTGGCCATTTCAACAGTCATAAGGATGCAGACGTTCGGACGCATCACATGCCCCATAATCCCCCCCCCCTCTCCCCCCCCCCCGTCTCCTCCTCCTCCCTCCCAACACTCCAACACCCCCCTCCCCCACCTCCCCACCTTCTCTCTCAGTCCCTTCCCATAACGGTCGCAATATTTGTTGTGTGTGTGTGTGTGTGTGTGTGTGTGTGTGTGTGTGTGTGTGTGTGTGTGTGTGTGTTGGGGAAGGGGGAGACGGTGGCCGGGGTGGGGAGGATTGGGAAGTACGTTTGCAAAAGAAAGGTTTCAATAAAACCGAAAGTTCTGAACGCAGTGGGGTGTTAGTGCTGATTTAATACACACTACATTTACAGTCATAATTTTCTGAACAAATCTGACGTTTTCTAGACGATGGGATGTGTAGAACCTACATGTAGGTAAAGACAGCAGCTTTGATGAAGAAAACGAATAGATAATAGGTTTTGGCTTAGCCCTCGTGACCCCCCCCCCAACACACACACACACACACACCCCGCACTTTTGTTATTGTTGTTGTTGTTGTTGTTGTTTTTGTTTTGTTTCTATCTCGTCATGAGATGAGCCTGTGTCGTTTACAGAACGTTAATATCTCCAATTTCTCTGTCTCTGTCGCTGTCTGTCTGTCTGTCTCTTTTACTTTTTTCTTTAAAAAAAAAAAATTCATTAGTAGCTTAGCAAGAACTAGTTGTTAAATAGTTTTTGACTGAACCTAGACTGCAATCCTTGGAAAATAAAGTTTTCTAGTTCGACTTTAGCCTTTCTGTCTTCCTTTTCGCACAGGCATGTGAAAGGACTCGCATCAAAACGTACACAAACAAAAGTAGATGTGCTATAGTATGGGGGGAAAAAATATACCTTTTGCAGGCGCGTTCGTGTAACATTCAGCCCGAAGTTTCACAGGCTGGAGCAGTGAAGATGTTAATTCCTATTTTTGGGTATCATACACTGGCTGCCCTTTCGGGTGTCGCGAGAAATAAAAATGATAATGATGATCAGACTCTCTTTGGTGTATAATAATTAGCAGAAGACTAGTTATAGTGTCATGTATTCTGCTGTCTCGACTACATTGCATTAACACTATTCATTCATCTCTACATATCTCATTGCACTCGTTTGAAACAGTAGGTCCCCGTAAACGATACTGTGAGGAAAATAAGTAAGTACGTAAGTAGATTGGTTTTATTTACGCCCAGTCACCCAGTGCAGTTATAACAGGGCGAGGCCATGTTTGACTGGAACACAATATGTGGGGAGTTTGAAATCGGGTAAAAAGACACTTATAAGTGTTATGCTCGGCAGCTGAATTTGGCTTCTTTTGTTCATAGTTGTTTTCGAGATGATATATCCAGCCTAAATTCTCATCGTAATCGTTTTATAAATGACCAACAAAACAACAAAACACACCACACACACTGTACGCCGCATCCCGACGCACGCTCCGCACGACACGCCGCCTGCCCGCATGCACGCATAACCACACCACAAAATTGCAGAATCTCTCACTCACGTCACGCTATCCCGCTCGCTATCTCCCCGCAACCGCCCCCCACCCCCATGTCAGCGCTGTAGAATCTCTCTGTCCTCTCGTCTTCTGTCTCTGTCCTGTCTTTCTGCTCTGAGCGCTTCTCTCTCTCCTCTCTCTCTCTCTCACGTTGCACTGTCTCTCTCTGTATCTCCTCTCTCTCTCTCTCTCTCAAGCAGCGTGTATCTCTCCTCTTCTCTCTCTCTCTCTCTCTCTCTTTCTCTCTCTCGCTTCATTCCTCTCTCCTCTCTCACGTTGCACGCTGTAATCTCTCTCTCTCATCTCTCCTCTCTCTCTCTCTCTGTCTTCTCTCTCCTTCTCTCTCTCTCTCTCTCTCTCTCGCACCTCCCAGCTAGCTAAGCTCTTCGCCTATAATCTCTCTCTTCCTCGTTGCAGCCTGTACTTATCTCTCTCCTTCACTGTTCCCACGATGTCATGAATCTCTCTCTCTCTCTTCACTTTGTCGTCTGCTCGCTCATAAACTCGCCTCTCCCCTTGAGGCAGAGCTGCCGTCAGATGCGTCACTCCGTACGCTCGTCTCTTCCTGTAGCGCAAGCGAGGAGATCCGCCTACCACCTTCTCAGGCAGCAGTCAGTAAGCTGTCTGGTGAGTGTCTTCGTCCGTGATCTAGACATCTACCTCAGCGTGTAGGTAGATCGCCATGAAACCGCCTGCTGCCAGGCTGCAGTAGAGCGTGTCACTGGTGGTAGTCGTTGTGTCCGTGATGAAGGGAAGCAAAGGAGAGATCCATGAAACCTACTCCTTCACTGTATTTCCAGCGTCGCATGCCCTACTGAATGCGGGGCTGTCACTGGTGTAGTGTTGTGTCCGTATGAAGCGGAAGGCAAAAGGGAGGAGATCGCCATGAAGACCGACCTGACTGAGGCCAGAGTGCAGGTGAGACGCGTGTCACTGGTGGTAGTGTTGTGTCCGTGATGAAGGGAAGCAAAAGGGAGGAGATCGCCATGAAGACCGACCTGACTGAGGCCAGAGTGCAGGTGAGACGCGTGTCACTGGTGGTAGTGTTGTGTCCGTGATGAAGGGAAGGCAAAAGGGAGGAGATCGCCATGAAGACCGACCTGACTGAGGCCAGAGTGCAGGTGAGACGCGTGTCACTGGTGGTAGTGTTGTGTCCGTGATGAAGGGAAGGCAAAAGGGAGGAGATCGCCATGAAGACCGACCTGACTGAGGCCAGAGTGCAGGTGAGAGCGTGTCACTGGTGGTAGTGTTGTGTCCGTGATGAAGGGAAGGCAAAAGGGAGGAGATCGCCATGAAGACCGACCTGACTGAGGCCAGAGTGCAGGTGAGACTGTCTGGTATGCGTAAGGAAAAGGCGAGGAGATCGCCATGAAGACCGACCTGACTGAGGCCAGAGTGCAGGTGAGACGCGTGTCACTGGTGGTAGTGTTGTGTCCGTGATGAAGGGAAGGCAAAAGGGAGGAGATCGCCATGAAGACCGACCTGACTGAGGCCAGAGTGCAGGTGAGACGCGTGTCACTGGTGGTAGTGTTGTGTCCGTGATGAAGGGAAGGCAAAAGGGAGGAGATCGCCATGAAGACCGACCTGACTGAGGCCAGAGTACAGGTGAGATGCGTGTCACTGGTGGTAGTGTTGTGTCCGTGATGAAGGGAAGGCAAAAGGGAGGAGATCGCCATGAAGCCCTGACCTCAGCGAGGCCAGAGTGCAGGTGAGATGCATGTCACTGGTGGTAGTGTTGTGTCCGTGATGAAGGGAAGGCAAAAGGGAGGAGATCGCCATGAAGACCGACCTCAGCGAGGCCAGAGTGCAGGTGAGATGCGTGTCACTGGTGGTAGTGTTGTGTCCGTGATGAAGGGAAGACAAAAGGCAGGAGATCGCCATGAAGACCGACCTGACGAGGCCAGAGTGCAGGTGAGATGCGTGTCACTGGTGGTAGTGTTGTGTCCGTGATGAAGGGAAGGCAAAAGGGAGGAGATCGCCATGAAGACCGACCTCAGCGAGGCCAGAGTGCAGGTGAGATGCGTGTCACTGGTGGTAGTGTTGTGTCCGTGATGAAGGGAAGACAAAAGGCAGGAGATCGCCATGAAGACCGACCTGACTGAGGCCAGAGTGCAGGTGAGATGCGTGTCACTGGTGGTAGTGTTGTGTCCGTGATGAAGGGAAGGCAAAAGGGAGGAGATCGCCATGAAGACCGCCCTGACTGAGGCCAGAGTACAGGTGAGATGCGTGTCACTGGTGGTAGTGTTGTGTCCGTGATGAAGGGAAGACAAAAGGGAGGAGATCGCCATGAAGACCGACCTCAGCGAGGCCAGAGTGCAGGTGAGATGCGTGTCACTGGTGGTAGTGTTGTGTTCGTGATGAAGGGAAGGAAAAAGGGAGGAGATCGCCATGAAGACCGCCCTGACTGAGGCCAGAGTACAGGTGAGATGCGTGTCACTGGTGGTAGCATTGTGTCCGTGATGAAGGAAGACAAAAGGGAGGAGATCGCCATGACGACTGACCTCACCGAGGCCAGAGTGCAGTGAGATATGTGTCCTTGGTGGTAGCGTTGTGTTCGTGATGAAGGGAAGGCAAAATCATCTCGGTAAAAATTATGGGAGACGGATCTCACGGAGGCCACAGTGTAGGTGGGATTCCTGTCCTTGGCGATGCTGTTGAGTAGTGTCCGCGATGAAGGGATAGCAAAATCATCTCAGTATAAATTATGGGAGACGGATCTCATGGAGGTCAGAGTTCAGGAGCTGTGTGAAAGTCGAGGTGGCCGTCCTGGGCTTTCCGTCCTGATGAGCCTTACGGTTTCTGTGAACGTAAAGAAACATTGAACCGTGCTTCGGCATTGGTCATAGTGTGTCCCTAATATGTCAACCGACATCCGAGGACATGAAGCTGTACTTCATCATCATCTCATGGAGGCCAGAGTGGAGGTGAGATGCGTGTCACTGGTGGCACTGTTGTGTCCGTGATGAAGGGAAGACAAAATCGTGTTGTTGTGTTGGAAACGGATCTTACGGAGGCCATAGTGTAGGTGGGATTCCTGTCCTTGGCGATGCTGTTGAGTTTAAGGGGCCCTCGTCAGCCAGACGTACATTGGAGCTGTTTCAAAGGCAACAGGAGGCGAGATGGAACCCACATAAATTATGTTTTTCCCCTGAACAAATAGATACCGCCTTGAACTGAAGTGAACTGTTGAGTCCGAAGTCAAGAGAGGGCAAACAGATCTTATCTTGTACGAGGCGGACCTCCGAGAGGCCAGAGGCCAGAGGCCAGAGGCCAGGCAGTAACGCGTGTCTTGGTGATCAGCCCGTCCCTTGTCGAGAGAGGGCAAAGTCAGCTCTTTGCATTGGAGAGAGATCTCAGAGAGGGCATAGTCCAGGTGACATACGTTTCCTGTCGACAGGAATGGAATAAGAGAATGAAATAAAATGTAATAAAACACCCTGAATAGCTTTCTGTCATAAATAAAATAAAATAAAAATCTATTTTTCAAAGTCGCTAAAACACGCACCATAGCGCTGCCATTTTTCTGTCTAGCAGCCTGGACATGACGTCATGAGCAAAGCCGATACAAGTGGCAAAATAAAAGTGCACAAAACCTTACGAGCCGACCTTTTTCTGCTTTTCATTGTTAAAGAGCAAACCAAGGCGGCTATTTTCCTGGGGAGCTTCAATTCGAAGCAACCCCCACAAAACAACAACAAAACAAAAATAAAACAAACAACAAACGAACAAAACGAACGAACAAACAAACAAAACAACAACACACACAAAACAACAACAACAAAAACCGCCCCACCATCACCATCACCACAAAAAAACCCAATAACAACACTCACTCACTCACACACACACACTCACACACACACACACACACACACACACACACGACACGCACGCACGCACGCACGCACGCACGCACGCACGCACGCACGCACCACCACACACACACACACACACACACACACACACACACACACACTCACGCACGCACGCACGCACGCACGCACACACACACACACACAATAAAAAAATTAAAAAAAACAAGTAATTCCGTAAAATACTGACGAGTCACATAGAACCTGCAAATGGAAACATTTGCACATTTTTGACAATTATGAGGCAACTTGCGCCATCGCTCAAAATAGCCAGTCCCGGGAGAGCAGGGTTTTATATCTATCGGGCCATAATCGAGACAGGCCTAGCAAAGGCGAAAGTTCTGGTCAGGCCAGTTCACCACCAGCCTGATTCAATAGCCACACTCAGGGGAGCAGTATGCTATCTTGCTCTCACTGGCAATGTGAGTTCACTCGGACGCTGCGGTCATGTTATAGCGGCATCATGCTGATTCAAGCAGGAGTGGAGCGTTCGGCTTGTTGGTCATAATGACGTCGCTGATCTAACTTTCGGCTTGTTGGTCATAATGACGTCGCTGATCTAACTTTCGGCTTATTGGTCAGAATGACGTCGCTGATCTAACTTTAGTCTTAATGGTCATAATGACGTCGCTGATCTAACTTTCGGCTTATTGGTCATAATGTGTCGCTGATCTAACTTTAGTCTTAATGGTCATAATGTGTCGCTGATCTAACTTTAGTCTTAATGGTCATAATGTGTCGCTGATCTAACTTTAGTCTTAATGGTCATAATGTGTCGCTGATCTAACTTTCGGCTTGTTGGTCAGAATGACGTCGCTGATCTAACTTTCATCTTAATGGTCAGAATGACGTCGCTGATCTAACTTTAGTCTTAATGGTCATAATGTGTCGCTGATCTAACGTTCGGCTTATTGGTCAGAATGACGTCGCTGATCTAACTTTCGGCTTATTGGTCATAATGTGTCGCTGATCTAACTTTAGTCTTAATGGTCATAATGTGTCGCTGATCTAACTTCGGCTTGTTGGTCAGAATGGCGTCGCTGATCTAACTTTCGTCTTAATGGTCAGAATGGCGTCGCTGATCTAACTTTCGGCTTATTGGTCATAATGTGTCGCTGATCTAACGTTCGGCTTATTGGTCACAGTTAGGCCTACGTCACTGATCTAGCGTTCGGCTTATTGGTCAGAATGACGTCACTGATCTAACGTTCGGCTTATTAGTCACAATTAGGCCTACGTCACTGATTTAGCGTTCAGGTTATTGGACATAATGACGTCGCTGATACAGCGTTCGGCTTGTTGGTCAGGATGACGTCACTGATCTAACGTTCAGCTTATTGGTCAGAATGACGTCGCTGATACAGCGTTCGGCTTGTTGGTCAGGATGACGTCAGTCGCTGATCTAGCGTTCGGCTTGTTGGTTAGAATGACGTCGTGTGTGGTACCGGTGGTCTAATTGGAGGCATAATAGATGCGAATCGAAGACCTGATACTTCATCCCTAAGTCGGCTTGCTTAATAATAATATTATCATAATAACAACAACAGCAACAGCGACAAGAACTACTACTATTATTACTATTGCTGCTGCTGCTGCTGCTACTACTACGACTAGCTTGATAACAACAACAGCAATAGTAGTAGTAGTAGTAGCAGTAGCTGTAGCAGCAGTAGTAGCAGTAGTAGTAGTAGTAGGAAGAAGAAGAAGTACCACTACTACTATTGCTGCTGCTGCTACTTCTACTACTACTACTACTACTACTGCTGCTGCTGCTGCTGCTGCTGCTGCTGCTGCTGCTACTACTACTACTACTACTACTACTACTACTACTACGACGTCACTTAGCGCTCCTAACCCATGACGGCCCTAAACTGATACAGACTGTTTTACACACACATATAGCTAGACAACCAAGATTCAAATGCACAGACATATACCATTATTATGCACACCGACACCGACCTCAGAGATGCCAGAGGACAGGTAACAAACAATGTGTATCTTTTACTTAACAACACATTTGTTAACGTTGATATATACTGGGTAACCCAAAGAGTGTTCAGCGGCCGGGGGACGGTACAAGAACAACTTGTTTTTATTGCTGTTGTTCTTGCTGTGCTGTGCAGGTGTGGTTCCAGAACAGACGTGCCAAGTTCCGCAAGATGGAGCGGATGAAACAACAGCAGCAAGCAGCTGCCTCCCAGCCCGCCTCCAACACCAAACAGGACAACCCCTCCAACAACTCCTCCGCCACCAACACCTCCAACTCCAACACCAGCAACAACAACAACAACAGCAGCAGCAACAACAACGGTGGCAGCGCAGGCAACACCCACGGGGTTGGGGTCAACAACAACAACAGCAGCAGCAACAACAACAACAGCGTCAACGTTAACAAGGACAAACCAAAAGTGTCAGAGGAACATCATGGTGAGTTCATTATATACATAGAAATATCGTGGCGAGTTCATTGTGTACAGAGAAACATCGTGGTGAGTTCATTATTTACAGAGAAACATCGTGATGAGTTCATTATGTACAGAAGAAAAAAAAACATCGTGGCGAGTTCATTATATACAGAGGAACATCATGGTAATGAGCGCACGGCGACTGGCAGACCTTTGACAAAACTAGGTCGTGCATGCACTGCGTAATATCTAAGGGCCCTGTGTTAGATCCTTCTCTAAATGTTACTCGAACTTGAAGAGCAGTCCATTCCGTGTACGTTGTTGTCAGAAACCTGTACTCGAAAAGTCACAGTAACTAGTTTTGATCTCAGTTATTAGTATTGCTTTTTTCTTTTCTTTTCTTTTAAAGCTTTATCTGAAACAGAATGAGGCCCAGAGCGCAGATGAACACGGGTAAAGAATCAACAAGGGAGTTAATTAGCGCTCGAAAGACGTCACACAAGCACAGCAACAAAGTCATAGGCGACTCACAGGTAACTCTTACCTGGTACTCGCATGCCGTGTGAGAGTTACCGTAGGCGACTCACGTCTTTGTTGTTGTGTTTGTGTGACGTCTTTCAGACTTACCGTAGGCGACTCAGGTCTTTGTTGACTCAGGTCAGGTGTTTGTGTGACGTCTTTCTACCTGGTACTCGCATGCCGTGTGAGACTTACCGTAGGCGACTCAGGTCTTTGTTGTTGTGTTTGTGTGACGTCTTTCAGACTTACCGTAGGCGACTCAGGTCTTTGTTGTTGTGTTTGTGTGACGTCTTTCAGACTTACCGTAGGCGACTCAGGTCTTTGTTGTTGTGTTTGTGTGACGTCTTTCAGACTTACCGTAGGCGACTCAGGTCTTTGTTGTTGTGTTTGTGTGACGTCTTTCAGACTTACCGTAGGCGACTCAGGTCTTTGTTGTTGTGTTTGTGTGACGTCTTTCAGACTTACCGTAGGCGACTCAGGTCTTTGTTGTTGTGTTTGTGTGACGTCTTTCAGACTTACCGTAGGCGACTCAGGTCTTTGTTGACTCAGGTCAAGTGTTTGTGTGACGTCTTTCAGACTTACCGTAGACGACTCAGGTCTTTGTTGACTCAGGTCAGGTGTTTGTGTGACGTCTTTCAGACTTACCGTAGACGACTCAGGTCTTTGTTGACTCAGGTCAGGTGTTTGTGTGACGTCTAGTTTCAGACTTGCCGTAGGCGACTCAGGAGTTTGTTCGTGTGGCGTCTTTCGGGTGCTAATCAGCTCCCTTGTTTGCTAAAAAAAAAATTAAGCATGTGACACATATTCGCCTCGACGCTACGCTTTTAGCACGTAATTTATAAGCAACATGTATGCTTTTTTGTTTGTCTGTTTGTTGGTTTTGTTTTGTTTTTAACTTCGGTACGAATGTGCGTACCTATGGCTCTTTTGAAAAAGGGTGCTATAAGACCCCACTATGATGATGCTGATGAGGTCAGCTGAGTCCAAACGGGGATGCTTCTGGGGCGTAGGATCTTGGAGGGGTCAGGGCCATGATGGGAGGAAAACAGGGCGATAAAGTGGGCAGCGGAGTTGATTAATTTGTTGTAGACAATTTTTATAATTCCTTTTATTGTAGATCATTTTTATAATTCCTTTTATTACAACAGCGACTTTTAAGAGGGGGACCTCGTGAAGAGGCAATTTTTATGTGATATGCATAGCTTATGTTTGTGGGATTTCTCATGTATTTATTTATGAATGACTTTTTACCTGGATGTTTGTTTGCTGTTGTTGTAATTTAATGATGTTTTATGTTTGGTGTGAATGTGTGATGAGTGCGCTTGGCACCACAAAACATTCCAGTGCAATTGTATTGACACTTGGCAATACAGTTATATTGTATGATGATGATGATGATGATGCTGATGATGATGCTGAGTGTTATTGTTATTGTTATGCTGCTGCTACAGCTGTTGATGATGGTGATGGTTATTATTATGATGATAATGATGATGATGATGTGTTGGACAGGAAACATGACCTCGGACAACAACAAGTGGGTGTCGAGCAGCCAGCAGCCGGTCAACAAGGGGGTACCGGGGGGTCTGAACGGGGGTCCTGGACTGCCCCCAGCACTGCACGGACCCTACTCCGGCGTGCTGAACCCCACTCACGACTACAACTCGCCCTCAGCCCAGCTCGACAAGACGTCCGCGCTCACTGCTGGCATGCTGTTTTAGGAACCGGTTGGAAATCATGCAAATGCCAACATGCTGCTTTGGGGACCGGTTCGAAATCCGTAGTCGGCATGCTGGTTTGGGGACCGGTTCGAAATCCGTCGTCGGCATGTTGGTTTGGGGACCGGTTCGAAATCCTTAGCCGGCATGCTGGTTTGGGGACCAGTTCGAAAGTATCAGCTGGCAAGCTGTTTTGGAGACTGTTCGAAATTATTAGCCGGTATGGTGGTTCGGGGACCGGTTCGAAATTATTATCCGGCATGCTGGTTTGGAGACCGGTTCCATATCATTCGAGCCAGTCTGGGCACTGTACACACCTGTGTCAATTGCAACCCTAATCAGGATGCCATTTCAGGAGGTCCGGGCCTGTAAAGTGGAATAATTACTATCGTCGTTTTCTTCGTTGCGGTGACTGGTTGGGATGTGTGTCAACTGTAATTCTTGTCGGAATGCTGTTTTTATTGTGACTGGCTCGAACGTATACTATTTCGTGTCGAAACATACTTTTAAGAACGCCACAAAACTGGCATTCTGATGTACATAATTATAGAAAAATCAGTTTAGCATTTTTGCCGGGCTTCACAAACCTTAGCGAAATGAAATAGTGTAAAAAACTCACTTTGGCGCAGTCTGACTTTCGGAAGCAAACCATCAGAGGTACTCACGATGGTAATTGTCGAAGGACTTGTCAGCATCGCATGAAACCGCGGTCTTACGAAACGCGATGGTATCTACACAAACCTTCTAAGCTCTTCGAAACCTGCCTGGCTTCAGACGCAAATAGTCGTGAGTGTTCACCTGTTCTATGTCTGACACCAAATTCATTTATAGCCGTGAGTTCAGTAGTTGGTTGGTTGGCTGGTAAAACCTGTTCATGCCGGGTTGCCTGCGAAGAGGTAGTGGTGGGAACCCTGATCCCAGGAGGTGGGGAGAAAGCCCAGTGCTAATGTTTCATTAATTGTGAGGGACAAAGTCACAAAGACGGTGTCCGTAAGCCACAATCTTTGAAGAGAAAGCAGAGTCGAAGCGGAATCGAACCGAGGTCCTTCTGTTTACCAGCCTAACGCCTTCACCGCTAGGCCAAACCGGCTCACACTGTGAGTTCAATAGGTTCAGTAGCGAATTGTTCAATGCTTTGTGTGAAGTCGATTTAATCTGCGGTGACCCTAACACGACAGATGACGGGCGGGGTGATGATTAACCCCTTCACTGCCCCAGCATGTAAAATTTCCGGGCTGAAAAGTTCACGCATACGCCTGCAAACAGTATATTTTCTGGTCCTATAACAAATCTGCTTTCAATATTGTTTTGATGAAAATCCCTTCACGTGCTAATCCAAAAAAGAAAACAAAAAGCCTTAAGGATTTCAAATTTCGCTCTTCTATTGGTTTGTTCTCAAATGGCATCATGGCATTGAAAGGGTTAAATATATATGCCAGTCAACGACCGTTAATGGTGACGGCGTGCTTGGCTTGTTCAACCAATTTCCCCTACCCTCCGGACATTGTAATGTTGCCCAGGAAAAGTCTTCCCTTTTCCCCGAAGGACGTTGTTATGACAACCGGCTGGAGTTCCAACTGCTCGTGTATTCTCACAGAGTCCAAAGTTCTTAAAACGAACAGTCATTTTGTGGCTGCTTATATAATTTATACAACCTGTCCTTGAGGCTTTCTTGGAAAGGAGCCGTACAACAGTATAGTGGTTTGCATTGATTTTTTGTTGTTGTTGTTGTATGGTTCGCTTAGATAGTCTGATTTTTTTCTCTCATCAAATTCCATTCCTATCGATACGGCCCGTCATATTTCTTCGCTTACGTTTTCCCCTTTATATATCTTTGATCTGTCTTCCGCTTTAAATACTCTTTCACGCGTCTTCCCATTTAAATACTCTTTCATCCGTCTTCCCATTTAAATACACTTTCACCCGTCTTCCCCCTTAAATAGCTTTCATCCGTCTTCCCCTTTAAATCCTCGTTCACTCATTTCCCTTGTGAGACCCGCTAGAATCAACAGACGGCACTTACCCAGCCAAGGACTGCAGTCGTCAGGGGCGGTAACTCTTCCCGCACCGGAAGTCACGTCACTGGGGACTTCCGTAGATACTTTTGCCAGAATCTGTGTGACTGTGAACGTGTAAGTCATAATCTGACGCTTTTGCTACAGTACCGACCGTGGCGTTGCCAAGACTTACTCTACAATCGTAGCCTACCACAGAGGTCACCAAAGAGTTCATCGCTGATTTGACGCATGGCAGTGCGTTGATGTGCATGTGTGTCAGCCAGTGTTTGTAGGAAATCGGCCGCACACTTAAGACTTCACCCGCATATATATGGGTCATTCTTTTCGTTCTAGGGAAGGAAATATTTGTACGGACGACAACCGGATGTTATTGTTCAAGTCGGTATGCTTCCGCCCTCTGATGGGAATTTAAAATCAAGCATCCGTTTGAACGACATTAGACTTTATGACCTGCCGTCAGCGCGAGGTGCTCCATCGGTCTCCGGTGATGTCAGTGAAGAAGTCATTGTGTAGCATTGCCGTGGAGCATATAACGTTACGTGCATACAATGATCTGGGACATAAGATTATGTGCATATGATCTGGGACATAACGTTTCATGTATACACGATGATCTGGGACATAACGTTACGTGTACACGATGATCTGAGACATACCGTTACGTGTACACGATGATCTGGGACATTAGGTTACATGGACACAATGATCTGGGACATAACGTTACATGCCCACAATTATCTGGGACATAACGTTACGTGTACACGATGATCTGGGACGTAACGTTCCGTGCACATGACGATCTGGGACATAACCTTACGGACACACGATGATCTGGAACATTAGGTTAAATGCACACGATGATCTGGGACATAACGTTACGTGTACACGATGATCAGGGACCTACCCTTACGGCCACACGATGATCTGGGACATAACGTTACATGCAGGACACAACGTTACGTGTACTACTGATGTCGTGCCAGGCGCTTCAGACACTACCAGCCAACAGAAGAGGCCACATCATTGATCGCTTGCAGGCTGGGAATAAGGAGAGAGCAATAAATGAGTCGCAGTCGACGACGCGCATGAAAAGAACCGGCCGAGGCTGTGGTCAACCGAAATGGAAAGGACAGGCCCAGGCCGTGGTCAACCAGAATGGAAAGGACCAGTCGAGGCCGTGGTCAACCAGAATGGAAAGGACAGGCCGAGGCCGTGGTCAACCAGAATGGAAAGGACAGGCCGAGGCCGTGGTCAACCAGAATGGAAAGGACAAGCCGAGGCCGTGGTCAACGAGACTACTCTAGGGACTGCTCTTTAGGGAAACATCGGAGTGATTCGACGAGGTGGGCAGGATATGGAATTTCCCGAACACTTGAATATCACCTTGGACTGAGCTGGGAAGAGAAGGTGCAATAGAAACCCGTTAGTTCTGTTTGGAATAAGCTTCAGTACCAGCTGTCCTGGTTTTCGACAGTGGGAATACAGTTGGAGCTTGATGACGGATGTTTATGGGACTAAATCTGAGCGTGTCTTTGTTGACTGAGTGCAGCAGCCTTTGTTCCAAGGGAGGACTAGACCGTAGAAGCTGGCAAATCTCGTGACAGGCTATGACTGCATCTTTGTCTACTGTGCAGTGCGTTACACAATCATTGCATATACCAGGCATTTGGAATGCTCCGCTTTCGAGACTGTTTATAATACTAATATATTTGTAATAAGTTCAACCCTGAACAAAACACACACGCACGCATGTACGAGCACGCGCGCGCAGGCACACACACACACACACACACACACACACACCACCACACACACACGCACGCACGCACGCACGCACGCACGCACGCACGCACACACACACACACACACTTACAGACCCGCAACCCCACCTGATATTAAATGCCTTTGGTACTACACCTGCGCACGGTGCCCCTGCAGCACACGAAAGAAAGTAATCAGCATCTGTTACAAGACACTTAGCTCTTGTAAGCGGCAACAGATGTACAGTGTTTCAAACCTGTGTGCATATAAATAGTCTTGTGGCAACACTGAAACATGTTTGTCTATATTCTGTTCATTAGACGCCTAATTCTCAGTGCTGTTTTAACGCCAGATATGTCTCAACGTCACGGCTTCTTGTCCACAAATTATGTTATTGTACACGTAGTGTAAATGCACGCAGTTTACATTCCATACATCGGGTTTTGGCTAAACTGTCCTTTCGACGAAGGGCGAGACAGACCAGTAGATGCTGTTTGGAGTCTGGTAATAAATACAGTAATATTAATACTACTAGGAACAATAATGAGAAGAAGTACGATTATATTCATAGTGTGAATAATAATAATAATGATAGTTACATAGGGGCCTACTACTACTAATATTATTATTGATGATACTACCTACTACTAGTACTATGAGTAAGTAAGTAACTTGGTGTTTTACGCCCAGTCAACCATTACGGTTATATCAGGGCGATCTAGTAGGCCTACTACGAACCGAAAAGAACAAATAATAATAATAATGAAGCATTTCATTAAGAGCATTCGCATTCCCCAGAAAAGAGGAAAAGAAAAAGAAGTCTACAACACTTTACGATTTTTCCCTTTTTGAAAGATTGCATTAGCTAAAGGACGAGATTTCCCAGATGAAACGGTTCTAGCGGCACAGAGCAGCGAGTTAAGCGTCTAAATCAATACTTGACGGGGCATGATAAATACGAGAACGGCTATTCGCTTATAGAGCATTCGCAACCACCGCACCAGTGTTCTGTTCACATGTAGCTGAGCTACAAAGATTTTAAAAAAAGAAAAGAAAGAAAGATAAAAACACACACCATTTTTTTTTTTTTTTTTTTTTGGGGGGAGGGGGGAGCGAGGGGTGTGTGTGAGTGGTGGTGGGGGGGGGGGGAGGGGGGGGGGAGGGATGGGGGGGATGAATAATAATTATTATGAAATATCGGGTGCAGTACAAGTCAGAGTTAATGATTCACAAGCAGCTACAAAACATGCATAGAACATAAACGAAAAACAAAACAACAACAACAAAACAGTAATGCCTTGAAGCAAATTATACACATAGCCTCGTAAACACTCCCACACCCAAGCCTTAGCGAAAGCAAATTAATTACCAGCACACACTCTCAAGAAGAAAGATGGTCCTCACCATCATCCGATATTTGATAACCCCGCTGTTCTCTGTTTAACGTTGGGTGAGCAAAAAATCGGATCGGCGCCTGCGGGGACTGATGCACCCAAAAGGCTCATTACGCAGGGAATAAGCCTTTTTTTCTTTTATTTTCCCCTCGGGTCTTGCTCCGCTTAAGGTCTTCCAGACCTACGCTTCATCAATCAGTTACTTCCTTGTGTTTCTTTCTGTCTGCACTTCGACCTACATACAAGTGTCAAATTGTTAAAAAGAATGTGCGCCTAAAATTGTTAAAAAGAATGTGCGCCTAAAATTGTTGAAAAGAACGTGCGCCTGTGCATTGATCAGTGTTAATGTTAATTATATCGGTATGTCAGACTCCGAGTTCAAGAAGATATTCAGCGAGCAATATGACGTGTAAGCGGAAATCTAGACAGAGGTTTCGCTGGAAACCTGATTATGTTTTTATAATGCCTTCTCTCTCTCTCTCTCTCTCTCTCTCTCTCTCTCTCTCTCTCTCTCTCTCTCTCTCTCTCTCTCTCTCTCTCTCAATGCACAATTAAAGTCAGTACTAACGTTACTTCGTTTTAAAGTGGCATATTCGCATCGATGAATAATTGCTTACGCTGATAAGAACTATTATGAGTGTGCAGATAAATAACATGATTTACATATTTTGTATATATATGTTGCTTGTGATGTCCAGGAGGATGATATAGTCATGATTCTCATTATACTTGTTTTAAATTGTTGCATTACATGAAATTTTACAGTATTTTCCGTGATGTTTTACGTATGCAATTCAGACTTCTTTCCTTTTTCGAATAATCTGTTTTGGGTAAAACTGAGTTTATTTTTTGTGTATAACCAAAACCACGTCATGTATACCAAGCACGGATTAATACCTGAATAACTGGATAACAGGGAAAAAGGGCGTAAACTGTAAATAGTTTTTGTTCTGTGTATGCGGTATTATGAAACATTTATGTAAGTGCGTTTGTGTGTATGTATGTGTATGCACGTGCGTGCGTTTGTGTGTGTATGTATGTGTATGCACGTGCGTGTCGTTGTGTGTGTGTGTGTGTGTGTGTGTGTGTGTGTGTGTGTGTGTGTGTGAGAGAGAGAGAGAGAGAGAGAGAGAGAGAGAGAGAGAGAGAGAGAGAGAGAGAGAGAGAGAGAGAGAGAGAGAGAGAGAGAGAGAGAGACAGACAGACAGACAGACAGACAGACAGACAGACAGACAGACAGACAGACAGACAGAGACAGACAGACAGACAGACAGACAGAGTGCGCGCGCCCGCGCGTGCGAGCATAGTAGAACATAGAACTGCGAGCATAGTAGAACTGCCCATTGCAGAACAGAGAGAAACGAAAGCCAATGCATCGCTGTGTGATGAATTTGATATTTTGATCAGTATTAGCCATTCCTCTACAGTACCAAATCAGTATTTCGTAAACTACTGATATTTTGTTATCTTCGGTCTTATACGTAGTGTTTTGTGACGTGTCTGTCCGTATGTTTATGCTTGTATTTTCTCTGTTCAGAGAAATTTGATTATCCACTGACTTATGACTTTGTTGTGTGGGATTTTTAGTTTTTTGTTTGTTTGTGTGTTGTTGGGGTTTCTTTCTTCTTCTTCTTCTTTTTTTTTTTTTTTGGGGGGGGGGGGGGGGGGGGGGGGGGGGGAGGTGTGAATATTTTAATATTTGTTTTACGCACACTGCTTTTGCTGGCTTAATGCCAGCTAGTCTACGTCGTCAAAATGAATCGGAAGTTGTCCGTTGCAACTGAAGGTTTGATCTGTTTATTGATTATTAAGACAGATAAGTAGAGAGTGCCATGTCGTGAAATGATTTCATGTTAGTGTTCGATAGATTTGCATATTTTGTGATTTTGATATTCTTGATATATGCATATGTATTGTCTGTATATGTTTGTTTATATGCTTGCTTGCGTGTGTGTGTGTGTGTGTGTGTGTGTGTGTGTGTGTGTGTGTGTGTGTGTGTGTGTGTGTGTGTGTGTGTGTGTGTGTGTGTGTGTGTGTGTGTGGAGAGAGAGAGAGGAGAGAGAGAGAGAGAGAGAGAGAGAGAGAGAGAGAGAGAGAGAGAGAGAGAGAGAGAGAGAGAGAGAGAGAGAGAGAGAGAGAGAATGTGCGTGTGTGTGTGCGTGCCTCCGTGCTTATGTCTGTGTGTTTATGTGCGTACACGCGCGCAAGCGTGTGTTCAACATTTGACGAAAGAGAAAAAAAAATGATCGTACTATCCGTGTTTGTGTCAGTATTACCAACAAATGATTGTCCTATCCAATGACACTGGGGAATCATTATTACACTTCCACAGACAATTCGCCACAACGTGTAGGCCTTTTACAATGATTTTCGTGCATCTGTATAGTGTCTGTGTGTAAAAGTGAAATAAAGAAGCTGTTGAACCAAAATTCGTCTTTTTAATCATGCTGATTTGCTCGGCTTTTGTAATTAACCCCTTCATTTTCGTTTTCAAGTGATATCATGGCAGTGAAGGGGTTACGGTTGTGTTCATAAACTGATGTCTGTTTTCGTCTCCATTGCACAAAACACTATAGTCACCTTCGCTGTATTTTGTCATCTGGTAGTTATTGCATCCTCCCGCATCGTCTATGCTTGAGAGAGAGAGAGAGAGAGAGAGAGAGAGAGAGAGAGAGAGAGAGAGAGAGAGAGAGAGAGAGAGAGAGAGACTTCAGACTTCAGATGGTTTATTGTATTTTGGCCATAGACCCATATACAAACCGCAAATACAAAACTAAATTATACACACAGACAGACAAATAAGACATACAAACAGCAAAACACACAGACAAACAAGACACATATCAACAAACAAACAAACAACAAACAAAAACAATAAACAAAAGAAAAGAGGACTAAACAGTCGCACCGGGAAAATGAGAGAGAGAGAGAGAGAGAGAGAGAGAGAGAGAGAGAGAGAGAGAGAGAGAGAGAGAGAGAGAGAGAGAGAGAGAGAGAGAGAGAGAGAAAAGTGTGTGTCAATGTATGTGTGTGTGTGTGTGTGTGTGTGTGCGTGCGTGTGCGTGCGTGCGTGCGTGCGTGCGTGCGTGCGTGCGTGCGTGCGTGCGTGCGTGCGTGCGTGTGTGTGTGTGTGTGTGTGTGTGTGCGGGGAGGGATCACTGAAAAACTGATGCGTGAAAGGAAAATAAAAAGCAGAAGAATAACACAACTAAATGAAAAAGTGAATGCCTCAATCAACTGTGAAACTAATCCATCAGTCAACGAACAAATAACGAATTTTATCAAGCACAGTTGTTTTTCTTTAACCCCTTCACTGCCCCAGCCTGTAAAATTGTCGGGCTGAAAGATTCATGGACGTGCATACAAACAGTATATTTTATGTTCCTATAACAGATCTACTTTTAACGCTATGCGTTTTTATGAAAATCCTGTCAGGTGCCAGTGAAAAAGAAAAAAGAAAAAGAAAAAAGAAAGGCTTAAGGGTTTCAATCTTGCATTTTCATTAGTCTTTTTCAAGTGACATCATGGCAGTGAAGGGGTTCATATTGTGAGGGGGCTCTTGGTTTGATGTCACTGTCTTCGTCGTCGTTGGCTGTATGTGAATGAATGTTTGTTTTGATGTCAGTGTCTTCATTGTTGTTGGCTGTGTGTGAATGAATGTTTGTTTTGATGTCAGTGTCTTCATTGTTGTTGGTTGGCTGAGTGTGAATGAATGTTTGTTTTGATGTCAATGTCTTCATTGTTGTTGGCTGTGTGTGAATGAATGTTTGTTTTGATGTCAGTGTCTTCATTGTTGTTGGTTGGCTGAGTGTGAATGAATGTTTGTTTTGATGTCAATGTCTTCATTGTTGTTGGCTGTGTGTGAATGAATGTTTGTTTTGATGTCAATGTCTTCGTCGTTGTTGGCTGTGTGTGAATGAATGTTTGTTTTGATGTCAATGTCTTCATCGTTGTTGGCTGTGTGTGAATGAATGTTTTTTTGATGTCAATGTCTTCGTCGTTGTTGGCTGTGTGTGAATGAATGTTTGTTTTGATGTCAAAGTCTTCGTCGTTGTTGGCTGTGTGTGAATGAATGTTTGTTTTGATGTCAATATCTTCATTGTTGTTGGCTGTGTGTGAATGAATGTTTGTTTTGATGTCAAAGTCTTCGTCGTTGTTGGCTGTGTGTGAATGAATGTTTGTTTTGATGTCAATGTCTTCATTGTTGGTGGCCGAGTGTGACTGAATATCGAGACTTAACGTCCACAGAAAGCTCATAAGGTGTATTAGGAACGGGGAAGGAAGGGGAGAGAGGGAATCGGGTACCTATAATAATAATAATAATAATAATAATAATAATAATAATAATAATAATAATAACAACAACGGCGACGACGACATTAACAACAACAACAACAACGTAAACAACAACAATAATAATAATAACAATAGCAATCAATATTGGGCGCGATATCGCACCGAAAAGGGTGAGCACACCGCGCTTACCTAGATCAACAAAAATGCATGCATAAAACCTCAAAAATAACATGCAAACATAATACTGATGGTTTTATATTGCGCTGCATGTTCTCCGTTCTCGAGCAATGAGTCTGCCCGAGAGCAGAGAACAGTGCTACAGAAAAGCGATCAACAAAAACAATATTGTATTCCTCGCACACACACACACACACACACACACACACACACACACACACACACACACACACACACACACACACACACACACACACACGCACGCACGCACGCGCACGCACGCACGCACACACACACGCACGCACACATTCTCTCACACACATACATACACACACCCCCTTACACCCCCTCCACACACACATTCACCCCCTACCCTCTCTCACCACCACTCCCCTCCCACTCCCACACCCCCCACTCACCACCTCCACACGCAGCACACAGAAAAAGACAGCGGAGCAAGGGTGGATTAACACAGCGGGAAGGGACGGGCACGAAATGAGCGACTAGCGGGGGAATTTCGCCACAATCAATGCCCGGGGCAAGAGGGCCTGCATGGTCGGGGCAAATTTGCATACCATTCCAACACTGCCTCGCCTGCTCCTGTCTTCGCTCGCAGCCATTGGTCAACTGGCCGGCTTCGTTAAATCAGTTTAACGTCCTCCGCCACTGTTGTCATTAAAACTGGGACCGAACGAACCCTGGGAAAAGTGTGAGCACGGGTGGACTAATGGGAAGGGTTAGGCTGGTAAGCAGATTCTTCTCTGTCTGTCTGTCTGTCTGTCTGTCTGTCGGTCGGTATCTCTCTGCGTGTCTCTGGCACTGTGAACACGCATGTTTTGTGTGGAAGTTTTTATTTATTATGTATAAACAAAATAATAAAAAAACCAACCAAACACACACACACACACACACACACACACACACACACACACACACACACACACACACACACACACACACACACACACACACACACACACACACACACACACACACTCGTTCATGCTTTATATATGTATATAAATGATGCCTAATTTTTTTAACATTTTTAAATTTGTTTTTATTGTTATCCACCAGTAGTTTAGTAAGGACTAGTTGTTAGACAGAATTAGACTGAATCTAAACTGCAATCCTGGTAAAATAAAGTTTTTGAGTTCGAATTCTCTGCCTTTCTCTCTCTCTCTGTCTGTTTGTCAGTCTGCCCGTCCGTCTGTTTGTCTGGGGAGCGGGATAGCTCATTGGTTAGAGCGCTGGACTCGTGATTGAAAGGATCGCGGGTTCGAATCCCTGCAGGAGCGCCGGGAGAATTTTCTTCTCCAGGGTCAACTTTCTGTGCTGACTCTTATTTCGGTATCCGTTCCACCTCCGTGTTACCGCAGTAGCACGTAAAAGATCCGTCATTCTGCCAAAGGTGCAGGTGGCAGGTTACAGGTAAACACGCATACACCTTACGTATTTGACTTTGCATGAAGTGACGTGGTGCATGGTTGTATGGTGTACACAGAACTTGCGCCGAGACGGCAGCAGTTTCATGTGGCACCAGCCATCCTAGCGCTGTAAGTACACCACTTCGTTAGATATTCAAAAACGCGCTATAAAAAGCTAGTCACTCCTGCAGTGATACATGTGATACTAGCACTGTATCAGGACTGCTACAGGAATAAGCGATCGTCTACACTGGTAGATGATCGCTTATTCCTGTAGCAGTCCTGATACAGTGCTAGTATCACATGTGTAAATATGATCAATTAGCGTTGAAGAATGGGGAGTGATTCCCGTTGGTGACGTGGTTAGTTGGTCTAGGCCAAATAAGGATATTGTAGAATCCCAAGCTCGTTTATTTTTTTTTGCATGTCAATATTAAAATTACCTAATAGGACAACATTCAAATTACAGTCTTGTACCCTGTCCATCATTGTAACAAACTGATCATACCAGTCAAACGTTGCTGCTGGGTTTCAATAAATATAACCAACTAGCATACTGTTCTTGCGCGTCTGTATTTCTAACCATACACTTTCTTCTGCTTCAGACTCCAAGTCCGGACGGCGTCGGACAATTTTGCCGATTGAAGAATGTACATAAACAGCTAAACCTGTGTGCTGAGATCTGGCAGCATCCTTTCGGATTAGTGAATAGTGAGGAAGAGATAGACCTTCACTTGGAATGTGACTTTTCAGTCTTGTCTCACTGAGACCAAACAGGTGAAAGCGCTGATGGGACTCAAAAAAAGAGATAGACCTTCACTTGGAATGTGACTTTTCAGTCTTGTCTCACTGAGACCAAACAGGTGAAAGCGCTGATGGGACTCAAAAAAGAGATAGACCTTCACTTGGAATGTGACTTTTCAGTCTTGTCTCACTGAGACCAAACAGGTGAAAGCGCTGATGGGACTCAAAAAAGCGATAGACCTTCACTTGGAATGTGACTTTTCAGTCTTGTCTCACTGAGACCAAACAGGTGAAAGCGCTGATGGGACTCAAAAAAGAGATAGACCTTCACTTGGAATGTGACTTTTCAGTCTTGTCTCACTGAGACCAAACAGGTGAAAGCGCTGATGGGACTAAAAAAAGACATTAAAATCATATATTTTGTTCTGTATGTGGTACACATTGGGTGACGTACTCGGTGGTAGTCACTAGACAAGCTACAACCTGAGTAAAAAGCAATTCCCAGAACTGAAATATGTAGGAATTCAACTCTAAGCGTGCATTAATGTTCATTCAAATGTTACATGTATATATCCCAGAGGACAATGGCATATACAACTGAAAAAGAAAACAAATTAATTATTTTCAAAAGGCCAACTAGAAATATAAAGTTGGGAAAAATGAAGAAGATGGATCCACACAAAACACAGCTAACAATGCAAAAGTAGGAGTTACAGCTACTCGAGCTTTTGAACAGATCCGTACACAAAGTATTTAGTGACTGAAATATACCAACGTGTCCACGATCACACCAGCGCAGAGGCAGTGCACAATCAATCAATCGAGAGAGAGAGAGAGAGAGAGAGAGAGAGAGAGAGAGAGAGAGAGAGAGAGAGAGAGAGAGAGAGAGAGAGAGAGAGAGAGTTGCTGTAAGCAGAAACAACCAGAACTGCAAGCACTGACATCATAACATAAAACAGATAAACACCCAGCAACACTTTCATGTTATTTAGAATTCACTTTACTGGCAGATCGACCACACAATCAGAAAGGGAATGGGGTGAAAGGTTAAGTTGAAAATAGTGATAATTATACTTGTACCTATTGGTGTATTAAATGTTTATAATTTTAATGTGTTTATTGTGTGTGTGTGTGTGTGTGTGTGTGTGTGTGTGTGTGTGTGTGTGTGTGTGTGTGTGTGTGTGTGTGTGTGTGTGTGTGTGTGTGTGTGTGTGTGTGTGTGTGTGTGTGTGTGTGTGTGTGTGTGTGTGTGTGTGTGTGTGTGTGTGTGTGTGTG
>JABMCL010000212.1:117500-155000 GCA_018857735.1 Alviniconcha marisindica | reverse complement strand
TCGTTGTTGTTGTTGTTGTCGTTGTTGTCGGTATTTCTTTTTTCTTTTCTTTGATGGACCACCAGGCACTGCGGGATTGGTTACACAACATGTCTACCTTGCCGTTGGACGTGAAAGTACTCAGACACGCACAGTAGCTTCAACATCTGCTTAGGAAGCTTTCACCTGCTGACATCGTCGCAGGCGAAGCAAAATTCACAAAATGCCAGGGTGAAATCAGACACATAGGTGTTATGTACACGGGCGAAGTACACAAAAAGTGTCTCTGCATTCTTCAGGTAGACTCATACATGTGTGCAACATGTCATGCTTTCATTCCATTTTGCAGTATGCACCCTAAAATGTTGACCATAAGAGCTCCGCTAACTGGGAGTCAGTTGTGAGGACACATTTACGTAGCGTGACCTAATTACAGTAATCATTTTTGCAGATAACGGTGTCCTGAGATCCTGCCCAGGCCAAAAGTGGTCCCAGAGTAACATTGTATTTGCCCAAAGTTCATGCCTTAATTTCAAAACAATTTCAGTATCAGATTTTAAAAGTCCTGGGATTTTTTTCCATGACCTAATTGCGGATATTCTTATAGCCTCAGGGAATCCAGGTATCTGAATGGACCAGACAGGTCTTCTAGGAGCATAGTGCTTGTGTAAAAGATCGCAGTCGATATTGATTACCAAAAAATTTAGTTTTAAACTGTAGTTTTGGTGATGCTAATTATGGCCAAAGGCGGTCAGTGCAGAGATGTCTATGTACCTGAAAATGTTCAGAAGGGATCATAGTACATGTATGCAAAACATCATGCTTTTTAATTCCATTTTGCACTATGCACGTGATATTGCGACCATAAGTGCTCCGCTAAATGGGGATCAGTTGTGTGGACACGTTTACGTAGCGTAACCTAATTACAGTAATCACTGTTGCAGACAACAGATAAAGGTATCCTGAGATTAGGTGTATCTTTCCGGCCGAAAGTGTTCCCAGAGGAGCATTGTATCTGCCCAAAGTTCATGCTTTAATTTCAAAACAATTTCAGTAACAGCTTTTAATAGTCCTGGGATTACAAATTTCTGTTTTCCATGACCTAATTACGGATATTGTTATAACTTCAGGGAATCCGAGTGTCTGAATGGACCAGACAGCTAGTTTGGGTGATTCTGTCACTGCATCTAGGTGACTTAATTACATTGCTAATTATAACCAAAGGAGGTCAGTGCAAAGATGTCTATGTGCCTGAAAATGTTCAGATAGGATCATAGTACATGTGTGCAAAACATCATGCTTTCTCTCCCTTTTGCAGTAAACACCTGATAATTATTTGGACTTTTGAAGCTCCGCTACAACCAGTACAACACATGAATAGTTCAAGCATCGAACGAGCGCGCGCACGCGCACGCACACACACACACACACACACACAAACGTGTGTGCCGCACGGCATCAGTCTGTGCGCTGCTTGTGTCAGTGTGGGCGATAGCGTGTGTCTTGTCAGTGCGGGCGCTAGCGTGTGTGCTAGCGTGTCAGTGTGGGCGTTAGCGTGTGTGCTAGCGTGTCAGTGTGGGCGTTAGCGTGTGTGCTAGCGTGTCAGTGTGGGCGTTAGAGTGTGTTTTGTCAGTGTGGGAGTTAGAGTGTGTGATAGCGTGTCACTGTGGGCGCTAGTGTGTGTTATGTCAGTCTATTCGCTAGAGTGTGTCAGTGTGTGCACTAGCGTGTGCCTTGTCAGTCTTAGTGTACGTATTGTCAAGCAGAAATAGGCAACCGTTGTAGAGTTGTGACATCATTCTTTACAAGGTGTTTTTTACTAGTTGCCCCTTCCAAGGTTTGCAAAGGATAAAGCAGCCAGAACATCACTGTGGTAAGAAGAATTCCAAATGTGGAGTCGAAAGCAAGAGAAGGTGCGAAAGCCATGAGTCTTCCGTTAGTATTCTTGGATTTTAAGCATGCGGGTGTCAGAAGAAGAGCGTAGTGTACGAGACGGAGTATAAACATGTTGCAGTTCAGAGAGGTAAGCAGGACCAGAACCATTTATAGCATTGAAACATATACAAGCGACTTTATACTTAATACGTTCTGAAATGGGAAGCCAATGCAGTTTTTCCAGGAGATGTGTTGAGTGGTGGTGGCGGGGTGCCAAGAGAACAAGTCTTGCAGCAAAGTTTTGAATTTTCAGGAGAGGTTGGATGACAGAATTAGGTGTACCCATGAGGAGACAGTTGCAGTAGTCAAGCCGTGAGAGGACATAGGAAGTAACAAGAGTCTTGGCTGCGTCTTAAGTGAGAAACCTGCGGATTGAACTAATGCGATTAAGCTCGAAATCAGCAGTTTGACAGATGTTTATGACGGGCTTCTTCATGGACAGTTTGGAGTCAAGAATGAATCCAAGGTTCCTGGTAGAATCAGAGAAGGGGGGATGTTGTGAAAGCCAAGAGTAATCGAATCAGGGAAGGAAACGCTGCAAGGTTTCATGGAAGACGAAAAGGGAAAGAGGAGATCTTGCTTCTGTTTTGTCGTCGTTCAGTTTGAGCTGAGTTTCCGTCATCCATGTTTTTATGTCATCTGTGCATGCATTGAGTTCTTTGGTGAGGTTGGTCAGTTCACTGAGAGGAGCGGATTTCTGGAGCTGCGTGTCATCTGCGAAAAGCGGATGGTTTGCATAGTGGTTCGCTATGATATCGGAGAGAGGTGTATTGTACAGGACGAAAGAATGGACCCCAGTACTGAGCCCTGAAGCACACCGTACATAAGCTGTGACGGTGACGAAGACGAGTTATTGACTGAAGTGGACTGGTATCTGTCTGAGAGGTATGACTAAAACCATTGCAGTGCAGTAGATTGAATGCCAAAAACGGATTTCAGGTGGGAGAGGAGAATTTGGTAGTCAGTAGTGTCAAAAGCGGCAGAAAGATCCAACAAAAGAACAGAACTATTTGTTATTGTCCAGAGCGGAGATAGTGTCGTTTACAATACGTAACAAAACGGTCTCGGTGCTGTGTCCTGCTCGATAGGCTGACTGAAAGGAGTTGCTGAGGTTGTTTTCTTGGAGATGGGATAGAAGTTTGTAGGGAACGACTTTACCACGGATTTTGGACAGAAATGGAAGGTTAGAAATGGATTGTGGCTTTTCAAAAGATTTTTTTATGAAGTGATGGCTTTTTCATCAGAGGTTTGACGACGGCAGTCTTCAGATCACGTAGTACAATGCCAGTGGTAAGAGATGTGTTGATGATGTTGGATCATTTTAAGACAAATTCATCGGTGACAGGCTCAAAAGTTAGCAAGGGATTTCCAGCGAAAGACGTATCAGGGCAAGCAGTTGGGTTTGGAGGAGGACAATTGTTTCTGATGGTGCAGATTTTCTCGGTGAAGTAATCGGAAAAGACATTCGGGAGTCTAACGTTGAAGGAAGAGATGAAGAACTGGTTTTGCCGAGGATGGTGTTGAAGTTTTGAAAGAGCTGTTTACAAGTTGCGCTAGACTGAATCTTGGCAGAGTAGTAGACTTTCTTGGCTTTATCTACAAGGTTTATTACTTTCTATTTAATGGAGTCTTATATCTGTTTGTGGACAGTGAGCTTAGATTAGAGCCATCGTCTCTCCGCCTGCTGACTCTCCCGTTTCAGCTCGCAGAACTGCTCCGGAATACTGCTGAACCAGGGCGTCGGCTTCCTTGTACGGACTGTGCAACGGCAGAGAGGGGCGTACTTGTCAAGGACAGAAGAGAGATGGTTACTGTAGTCATTGATAGAATTGGCTCGTGAGACAGCGTGAGGGAGATCTTGTTTAAAGGCGCCGGTGTCAGTCTTTTTGAGGCATCGGTACGAGGAAATTTCAGGTTTTTGTACGGGTACAGATAGATCAAATTTGCACAAGATGGCTGTGTGGTCAGATGTTAGTCCATGGTGTAGTTTTGTAGAAATGATGGGGTTTATCACTTTGCTTGGAAAACACTAAGTCAAGCAGATGGCCTTGGTTGTGAGTCAGTTCAGAAACGGACTAGGTTAGGTTAAACATTTCTATGATGTCGTGTAGTTTTCTGGAGTTGTTTTCTACCGAGTGAGGACGGAGTACCCAGGCGGAGCCAGGTCGGCGATCTTGGCCTCGTCACCGGCAGGGCGCAGCCAGGTCTCCGTCAGCAGCATGATGTCGATGTTGTTGTCCTGAATGAAAGTGGATATGTCGGACCTCCTCCTGGAAGTACTAATGGATCTTGCATTTGAAGAGGCAGACAAGGAGTGTGTTTTCGGCTGAGGAAGAACTAAGGGGAATGTGAAGCAGCTGTCTGTGAGGGGGACGCAGCGGAGTGCTGAGCGAGGAGGCTGTGAAGTCGTCACGGTAACTGGGTGGAGAGGCAGTGGTGTCATGTTGATACCCGTCAGAGTGAGAGGGGAGAGCTGAACTGAAACGGTGAAAAGTCAAGCTCGGCAGGCTGGCGACAGGTGGTTGGAGAGCTGGAAGAATCGGATGGAAGTCGATCACGAAATCCGACGATCACTTTGATCTTCCTCCGCTCATTCTTCCCTCCTCTTCTCGATCGGCGTGGCTTTCTCAGCACGTTTGTCGCAATGCCGAGATGTGATAGACGTGCGATCAGCTGGGGGGAGATGGCGGGGGGAAGTGTGACAGCGGTTTCCAGAGACAGAAGATCGTGTGGCGGGGGACAGGGGCGGCATAGGTAGCAAACAAGACTTTCTTCTGTATGTTATATAGTTCACGCTTGTTGCGGCGCACGGCTGCACTGAATACCTTGTCACTGAACACAGGCTCAACATGACCGGCTGGCGGCAAGCAGTGTAAAACAGAGAGTAGAGTCAGGACTTGCAGAAACAGAACAAGACCAACTGTCCTCACTTCCAGTGGAAGTGACACACAAAGCTGGTACCACGATAACGGCCACATCACGAGGAACAATGCTATCACATCAACTAATCAAACGAGGAGACTAATCAAGAGAAATTTGGAATAATTAGCCGAGCAGATGCAGCAACGCGTGTGAGGGCGCGTAAACACTACTCACTCACAAAGAATCAATGGAAGTATCAGAATAAGAGCGCAGGTGGCGGGTTGGTTTGTAAACTGTCAGTTCAGTCAAGTAGACGGGAGCGGTCGAGTATGCATTCCCCTGGGACCGCAGGAAGCACTCAAGGTGGCGATTTACAGTGTAATCTTTAAGGGTCCACCACAAGGCTGAACCCGGAACTGAGCAACTGTGGGGGTGTCTCTATACTGACTGACAAACCCAATCCCCTTTCTTTCGAAGGTTTTGAGGTTTTGATAGGCATCAGTAACTAACAGGAGGCCGAGGCCGTAATTTCAGCTGGTTAATTCACCATGTCAGGCTAGGTCAACAAGCTGGTTAATTCGTCAGGTCAGGCCAAGTCAACAAGCTGGTTAATTCACCATGTCAGGCTAGGTCAACAAGCTGGTTAATTTGTCAGGTCAGGCCACGACAACAAGCTGGTTAATTCACCATGATAGGCCACGACAACAAGCTGGTTAATTCACCATGCCAGGCACGTCAACAAGCTGGTTAATTCACTGTGTCAGGCCACGTCAACAAGCTGGTTAATTCACTGTGTCAGGCCACGTCAACAAGCTGGTTAATTCACTGTGTCAGGTCACGTCAACAAGCTGGTTAATTCACTGTGTCAGGTCACGTCACCAAGCTGGTTATTTCACCATGTCAGGCCACGTCAACAAGCTGGTTAATTCACCATGATAGGCCACGTCAACAACCTGATTAATTCACTGTGTCAGGTCACGTCACCAAGCTGGTTAATTCACCATGCCAGGCCACGTCAATAAGCTGGTTAATTCACCATGATAGGCCACGTCAACAAGCTGGTTAATTCAACATGTCACATCAACAAGGCCGGGCATGAATCCTACCAGATTTCATTTTTGAAACTGTCTTCTTGTTTTTCTTTTCTTTCACCCCTCCCCCTTTTCAAATCTTCCTGCAATGGCGAATCTCTGGTAAACATTATCGCCTATCAAACATGTCGGTAACAAATTTGGTTGCATATGCATTTGGGTTAGGCGGTCGCTCGTGATTTACTGTCAGCGAAAAAGACTATGAAACACTGTTTGAAAGACAAGAAGTGTACCGAACTGCGACATTTGGATCAATTCAGTATTTCAAAAACATTAGTATAATTGTTTGTATTAATTGTGCCAGACTGATACAGCATCAATCTGTGAAGAATGTGAGGCGAATAATCTCCGTTTCTGGTGCTACAAAAAGCGAGGTGTGTGACGTGGCATATCTCGCTATCTCCATATATCTCCTTGCTTTAACTGCGGGCGTCACTGATATCAACGTCATCAGTTAATTTCAGCGTCATCCGATTTCTCCTGGCAACGGGGTTATAACTGGCAGCAACCATTGACTGGGTTTAAGGTTTGCTACGATTGAATCTGTACTGACTTTTCAACGTGTTTAACTGACGGTAGCCTACTCTACGCTGTGAAATATTCCTTGTACGGTTAATCATAGCAGTCAGAAGCAAGTCTAGTCATGGTGAGCGGCATTTTCCTGTTGACCTGTGTGCTCCTCGTCGGCCCAGCCTTCGCTCTTCGGAGCCTGTCTGGAAACGAACAAGTGAAGAAAGAACTGCATGGCATGAAGGAGACCTCAAGCGGACAAAACTCAACAGTAAAGTATATAGGCAATACTATTACTACTACTACTACTGATGCTGCTCCTGCTGCTGTTGCTCTTCCTCCTCCTCCTCCTCCTACTACTACTACTACTTCGACTACTACTAACAAGAACAAAAATTGTGATGCTGATCGCCCCCAAGGAGCCGGCTTCTCAAGCCGCTCCACCCCTTTCACTCTTTGCTTACGTCTAGTTTCTGTCTACAGGTCCTTTCAACTATATTTCATTCCAAAAACTATCTCCTCCGTTTCCAGCTCCCTCCTTACAACTTATTTCTACCTAACCGGCCATTCTCCTGTATCTATCTACAACACAGCTCTTCTTTACATAGTTCTTACTCTCTGCGGTCACCTTGTATGGCTCTTGTTGGGCAGCTAGGAGATGATAGTTGGTAGGTGGTAGGTGGTATGTGCAGCTTGCTGCCATATGGCACTGGTATTTGCCATTATGCATTTATATAACTTGTTTTTATATTGTGTCTGTCCGTTTTTGTTGTTTTTTCTCTTTTTTTTTTCTTTTTTTTTCTTTTCTCTTCTTCTTTCTTTCTTTAACCAGGTATCCATAAATTAGACGGAATGGTCGACGATACCAGCATGTCCTAGTCTTATGTGCTCTTTTAACAGGGGTAATACTGAAGGGACTAACTCTTCGAAAATTTGTATCTGACGTTTGTGTATGTATGTTTTATGTTTGTGAAGTGATTGGTTTTGTAGATTGACTTGACAGACGGTTGATATATATGTGAGAAGAGTTTAGAAATGTGTATTTGCTTATGATCTGAATTTGACTGTCCTGAGGTGACCCTGTGTGGTTGACAGGACATTAAAATCCAAGTACTACTACTACTACTTTATACCGAACATTAAAAAATTGATGATCAGTCTCTCTCCATCTCCATCGCTCTGACTGAAAAACTATCATCATTCAACTTAAGCATCACAACTACCACTTTACTACACTCTTACTTACAGGGTCGTCTACAATGCGTGCTTGTAAATGGATCAGACTGCCAAGAAACCTAACGAGCGGATGCCTCAATGATCGAGCCTATAGTTTATGCCCTCTTCATTTTTTCATCGTTATTAATGCAGTGTCTCTGTGCCTTTAACATACATCAGTGCAATCCGATTCCTTTAATGACGATGGCACCCTTAACACAGCTAACACAGACAATAAACGTAGGGATCTGCAACAAAGCCTAAACGATATCTCTGAATGGTGTTGTACAAACTGGATGGCATTGAATCAACAAAATAAAACAAAAACTCTCCTTGGCCTCGTGACCACGTAAGTAAAGGCGGATTCAGAACAGCGCTTACTTGGAATCACTATAGATTAGTGGCTTAAGTGGCCAACGCATATTAGCATTTACAGAACTGTCTCTAGAAATATTTTTCTTCTTTCAAAACCGAGCCAAACTTTCATCCTAAATCAAAATTAGTCTCCCTTTTTAGGTGCATACATTATGCTGCAGATAAACTGTGTTTCAAACGCATGGGATGGATATTCTTATGTGCAAGACACGAAGCAACTATATTCTCTCCACAAACGTGCATTTAAATTAGTAATGCCAACTCCTAATACGAACTATCCCTTTATAATGGGAATTAAAGTCAGGAGAAACAATAGACTGGAAAAAAAACCTGCTTCAAAAAGACAAAGAAAATACAAGAAGTAAAACTGAAATGGTTCCAGTTCAGATTATTACACAGGATTTTAGCAACCAATATTGTGCTAAAAGAAATGGGCATTGCACCAGATGTTCTGTGCAATTTTTGTAACCTAGAGAGAGATTGTATCCCAAATTCCATGTGGAGATGCCAACATGTAAAACTGTTCTGGAATAAATTAGAAGAGTTTAACTGTGACCACTGTAACAACGTTCACAACTTCAAATTTAATGAAACAATTATCTTGTTCTATATAGATGATAATTTTAAAAGTGACAATGCTCTTGATTGTATTATTGTGTATGCAAGAATATTTTATCTATAGTTCCAGATATGAAAATATCAAACCTCAAGTTATGTGTATTTAGAAAGGAGTTGATTTTTTTTTTAAATATTCTTTAAATACGAAATTGAGGCATACAACCAAAAGTTGAAACTGACCCTTGCTCACTTCTTATAAGACTAAGCCTATCATAAACCAGTAACAATGCTTGAACAGTTTATGGGTTGTCCAGCGTTTTTTGCTTTTTGTCTGCTTCCATTTACTGTTCTCGATTGTTTTTTTCCAAGACTGATCCGTAAGCTTCCTCTGGTGTTTTACAGAACGAATAACAATTTGAACAGCTCGAGACGACAAACAATAATACCGACTAGGCCTATTAGAAACAGTTTTTGATTAGTGCTTTTGTCGGAAAGTTAGAATGTATTGTTTATGTCACTCTTGTATCCTCACAATTCTTTCCTCTCGTGTGTGTGTGTGTGTGTGTGTGTGTGTGTGTGTGTGTGTGTGTGTGTGTGTGCGTTTGTGTGTGTGTGTGTGTGTGTGTTGTGTGTGTGTGTGGTGTGTGTGTGTTGTTGTGTGTGGTGTGTGCTGTTGTGTGTGTGTGTGGTGTGTGTGTGGTGTGTTGCTGTGGGTGGTGTGTGTGTGTGTGTTGTGTTGTGCGTTGTGCTGCGTGCGTCTCGTCGTTGAGTTCTCTCTCTCTTCTCCATATTACACACACACACACACACACACACACACACACACACACAACAACAACAACAACAACAAAAACTCTGATCATGCAGACATTCAAAAAATTACTTTCTTCGTATCAAATCCGAGATAACACACCTTGTGCTGCCGCGTGGCAGCATGCGACAGGACGGTTAGAACTTGAGTAATATTTAGTACACTCTTTGAGTCTGATTTATCTTGTTTTAACTGGCAAACGCTTGATTTTATATTCTTCATTCTGTGTGCACGCCATGCATTATGGTTTGGGAAACCCAAGCCTTACCGTTGTGCGCATGGGCACTTGTGGCCGGAAATACCCTTGTTTACCGATGTGCGCAATCGCACTCGTACCCGAGTCTTTCGGTGTGAATGTAAAGATCACGCTCTGTTTCAATGCCTCACACTGAGTGTTTGACGAGAACATTTTGCGCCAACGCCGGGCTTCCTGCAAACAAAAAACGTTATCGACGGCTACAGCGAGAAGAGGACCTTGCCAAATACTGCAGAACAATGATGTTCCTCCTGCTAGATTCATTCCTTGGTTCGGGACAGAAGCTGGACCAGTTCCGGTCTTTCATCAACAGCATCCATCCCACCATCTAATTCATCCCCCAGTCTTCACCACTCCTACTCCCGCTTATTTGCATTGTCTGTGAGATTCTGTCAACAGGCTGTCTCCACAGTGCCATAAAAATCACATGGCAGACATTTAATTCATCCTGTTGTGTTCATTCTTCACACACACACACACACACACACACACACACACACACACACACACACACACGCACACACACGCACACACACAACCACACACACACACACACACACACACACACACGACACAGGCAGCGATACATAACATTATAGACAGTATTAAGGTTGTGTGTGTGTGTGTGTGTGTGTGTGTGTGTGTGTGTGTGTGTGTGTGTGTGTTCACAGTAAGGGTAATCAAGACATGGACGGAGCAGTTGCAGCTCTTGAGGACAAACTGCGAACCATGGAATCCTTGCTGCTTGCCACCAGGGCAGAACAGAAGACCACCAAGAGAAAACTGCAGAACATCAAGAGAGAACTCTATACCACCAAGAGAGAACTGCAGAGAGAACAGCAGACCACAAAGAGAGAACTGCTGACAGAACAGCAGACCGCCAAGAGAGAACTGCAGAGAGAACAGCAGACTACCAAGAGAAAACTGCAGAGAGAACAGCAGACTACCAAGAGAGACCTGCAGACAAGCAACAAAGATCGGCAGACCAGACAAAAGACGACGCCCAGTAAGTTTCCTCAGCTCAGTGCACGTAAACTGCGTTGATTTGATTAATGAAGTTAATGACTGATTGTTTTCTGGTCGACCGGTTGATTGATTGATGGGCAAATCTTTGATTAATTGATCTGTTGAAATATGTACTATTATACATAATAATTATTATAATTTATTTAATATGTGTGCCTGTGCACGCGTAGGTGTGTGTGTGTGTGTGTGTGTGTGTGTGTGTGTGTGTGTGTGTGTGTGTGTGTTGTCTCTCTCTCTCTCTCTCTCTCTCTCTCTCTCTCTCTCTCTCTCTCATGTTTGCATTGCTCCTGGGTCTGAGTGAAATTTTGGCTACAATGAAAACAGTTCTAGCCTATAATAGTATTCAAACATATTAAATAACCTAAAAAGAATGAAAACTGAGGCTGTCAAGGTGGCATCCTCTCGTGAAACTAGAAAGGCCAAAAACTACAAACAGGGTCTTCCGGGCTAAGCTGAAATCAGTGTAGCAGTGATGGTAGCGTACAGGATGTTTAGTTTTGGGCAGAGAAAACGATTCGCAAACTGTACACAGTCTAGATCTAGAAGCCAGCTCTGGTCTGTGCAAGCCCAGAACAATGAATATACCAAACTGAACGTCTGCAATCGTTGTAGGCATATTGGGCGGACAGATTAGTGCAACATGCTGGTTCCACACAGGGAGTTGACATATCATACAAGTGCCCATGAGGTAACACGTAACGCTACAGGGAAGCCGTTCGCTCAAGAAACTACAAAACGGGACACAACTACAAGTCAGTGATTCTAAACTCACTCACCCGCTGGGCGTCTTTCTATGCCCGAAACCTGCGGGTCGCTAGCAGCTTAAAAGTGTCGATGGGGTCGACAAGGCTGTTCTGGGCTACCGGCAGTCTACGGTGAAGCTTGCCGAATAACTCCTGACAGCGATATTGAATAACCGCATGTGCTGGCAAGTCAATACATACAGGGACCACTGACCCGGTCGGCACGATATGCACGTGTCGATCGACGTCCTTTGACCACTCATTGTTCCCCTGTGAAAAACATCTAATTTTTAAAACCGTTCAAGAATGATCTATAAACTTGTCAATTTGAAAGAGATATTTTTAGATGACCGGCCGACTTCTGTCACTGATTTAGCACGCGTCAACGAAAGCTAACTGTCAATGACGTCATGCGCGATGGGTCTGCCTGCTCGTCAGTGTTGGAAGCCTGTCGCGAAATAGCCTATCGCTAGATGCCTGAAACAGCCGATATTGCTCAACTCAGTTTCGTGTTTATCAGGATTGCAGCTTGCTTGTGAGAAAGTGTGGTATTCTATGTTTTCCGTTACTGGTTACGATTCTGTTTTGTATTACTAACAGGTTCCACCTTTGTTCACTGGGGAAAGAGCACTTGTACAGCCCCCCAACAAACTGGTTTATTCTGGTGAGTGGGTTTCATTAGATTTGGTTGTTAAACGTTCTGATATTGTGCACGACATTATGGGCAAATCCGTTTAAAGATTTGCTCTTTTGTGATTCTGTTGTGGTTGTATGCCCATTTTACCTTCTCAGTAGACTACAGACGGTTCAAAACTCTACATTTTAAACAAAGGTAGCATTATCTCATCTACAGTTTACGTGACTTACATTCTGTTCATCCCACTATAGCAGTCATTCCATCAAACGCAGAGGGCCAGCACACAAGCCCCGTCACAAGAGTTGTGAAACACAAACCAGCAACATCTCTCAAACCAAAATATCTTTCGAAATATAACCCTGTGTTGGTCACACAAAGTTCTAGTCACCTCAGCCACATTTTGATACTCCAACGCAGATGTAGTGCTGAGTTCAGAAGGATGCCCTTTGAGAGGTCCTGAGTATTCCTACAGAATATTTCTTTATACATAGTCTCCCTTGCTGTAGAGCTTCTTGGGTGTGCCAGCGGAGAGTATTCTCCAATGTGGACCTGGTCTACCACTTAGTCAGTGGTTTGCTTTCGTTAGTGTTGGGCTGTTATGCTCTCACCATTATGTGCTGGTGGACACACACACACAGACACACACACGCACGCACGCACACACACACACACACACACACACACACACACACACACACACACACACACATATATATGCTCACACACACACACACACACACACACACACACACACACACACACACACACACACACACACACACACATGCACTCTCTCTCTCCCTCTCTCTCTCTCTCTCGAAATACATGGATGGTTTGGTACAATAATAAGAAAGAAAACGACAGAACAGTATGGAGAAGAGAAGAGGTGGCTGTTTAGATTCGATCTAAAAGAAGTAAGTGAAGACGAATGCCTGACAGAGTGAGAAAGAGAGTTCCAGATCACGGGTCCGATGTATTAAAAGGATCTCTCCCCCACGGCCCTCCTGTCCATTCTAGGAACATCGAATATCCGAGTATCTGAGGCTGAACGAAGAGAACGAGAAGGAGATAAGAAATTAAGCAACTCAGGTATGGAGGAGCTGTACCAGAGACAATGTGGAAGCAGATGACAGCTATTTTGTATTGAATCCGGCTGCTGATTGGTAGCCGGTGGAGATCGTAGAGTAAAGGAGTGATGTGGGCAGATTTAGAAGCCTTGCCGATGAGAGAAGTTGAGCTCTCTTTGAATTTTGTAAAGGAGAACCTGAGGAGAGCCAACAAGAAGAACATTACAATAACCAAGCCTTGAGAGAACAAGAGAGGAAACGAGAGTTTTGGTAGCTTCGAAAGAAAGATACTGTCGGATTGAACCGATCCGCCTGATCTCCAGGTAGGCAAGTTGACAGAGTTTGTTCGCCTGTTCCTTCAATGCAAGCTGTCTGTGAAAAAAATGACACCGAGGTTACGAGCTGCACTGGAAAATGGGATGTCACTCTGACACACACATAGTGAACAAGGAAGAACAGTTCCAGGAGCAGAAGCTATAAGAAAACTCTCTCTTGTCTTTATTGAACTAAAGTTTATTCTGAACGGATATAATTTTATTATACGGATTATCGACTTTCTTCTTTTCTTTTACTTTGTTTAAGGTCTTCCAGGCCTAAATATTGCCCAGCAATCAATTACTTGCTTGAGTTTTAGTGTTGTTGTTTTGTTTGTTGGGTTTTTCTTTCTACACTTCGAGATATACAGATATAAAAGAGCCATAAGCTCAAGCGAAATAGATTCTGCAGTATACTCTTTTTTTCTTTTTTCATTCTTTAAAGTGAAGTCTGAATAAGATGGCGGTGTTGCTGAATGTTTATTTATTTGAAGTTGGTGGTAGACATAATGGAAACAATGGCACAGTGAGAGACAAACTAACTGGAGAGAAAACGTTTGCTTGAACCATAGAAACTAAAAATCTTAAGAGAAAAACAAAACAGGAATATTTCCAAAAGCCTTATTGAGCGTGATAACAATATATTATCAATGTGGCGAGCTCTGGGTGTGTTTACGAAATGACATCGCTCTACGTCCGCCGACTTCCCGAAGAATCAATACTGGAAATCTTTTCAATAATCGCTTTCTGTCTATGGCAGAATCATTAATAAATCCACAAACAACTTTATATGTGTGTTGGAATTTTCGACCTGATTTTTGCAATCATGTGATTGTTCAATAAAAGTTCTTTTGTGTTGCTGCACTGGACTTGTGGCTGGTAAAACAGTCGCATTTACAGGAGCCGGCGCCAACGCTCTGTGTTTGACCAAGAATCCGGTATTTACTACCCTTCCTCCATGGACGTTTAGCTTAATCTCCGGCGGGCACTTCTATAATACGATTAAGCGTCGCTGGGAAAACCACGTCACCTGCGCCGTGTGCCTGGTTCCTCTGCCCAAAACCATCATGGTGACCGGCAACAACACTTGTCCTGGGGGCTGGACGACCCAGTACAAAGGAATCGTGGTTGCAGCGGAGAAAAATACCTACGCCACTGAGTACTTCTGTATGGATGATGATCCTGAAAGCGACCGTTCTCATACTTTTCACCTCGGTCTTTTTAATTTGCACCCCCTAGGCGTGTTATGCGAGCTTATACCATGTATGTGGCAAATGCATGGTGAGACGATTGTGTGTGTTGTCTGTTCTAAGTAGCGTGTCCACCAAATGCTCGTGCAGACAGCGTTCTAGGATTATTTTATTTTTTTAAATTTTAAAATATTTTATTTGACCACCCCCGAAAAAAGAAAAGACAAAAAACAAAAACAACAAACAAACAAAGAAATAAAGCTTCGACTTAACGTCAGTCGATCATGTCGTCCCCAACAACCTCGTTACCAGCAGTCAGGAAAGTTTTTCACGTTGAGTGGTGTCCCTCTCCATTGTGAAAAATGAAATTACAGCAACGTTTGGCTGGTATGATCAGTTTGTTACAATGATGGATAGGGTACAGGACTGTAAGTTGAATGTTGTCCTATTACGTGATTTTAATATTGACATGCAAAAAACTAACCCAGCGTGGGATTCTACAATATCCTTATTTGGCCTAGACCAACTAATTACGTCACCAACGAGAATCATTCCCCATTCTTCAACGCTAATTGATCATATTTACACTTGTGATACTAGCACTGTATCAGGACTGCTACAGGAATAACCGATCATCTACCAGTGTGCTGAGCCTCGGCTATGAAAACTTTGAAGCCTGTTCTGAAAGTCCACTCTTCAATTGTTTACCGATGTTTTAAACGGTTTGACGATAAACCTTTTGTGATGGACTTACACTTAACCCCCTTTGAAAATATGTACAGTTTTAGTCACCCTAATTTGGTATTGTCACGCTGGGTTGACTTATTTCTTGATGTTATCAATAAGCATACTCCCCTCAAAAAGAAGCGGGTAGAACACCAAACCCTCTCACCATGGCTGAACACTGATGTAAAGCAAGCCATGTTACTGAGAGACAAATTTAGGAAGCAAAAGAAATTTGTGGAATATAAGCAACAACGCAACCGTGTCAATTACCTCGTGAGGGAGGCCAACAAGAAATATTTTAATGACCTTGCAGGTAAAGCCGATATATCATCCACGTGGAGAGCGACCAACACACTAAAGGTCACAGCCCTGTAAACAATAATATTCCATCAGAACTCACACCAGACATCTGTAACGCACATTTTGTATCTGTAGTCTCCAAGTTCTTACCAAACGACCAAACCAATGGGTCACAGTGTAGGTATCCTGATAATTTCTTAAAATTCTGCAGTGATCGAACCTCTCAAAATGCCACATTTTCAATTCCTCCTATATCCAGGTTCGAAACAGGAATATCTATCTCAAAGATAGATAATAAAAAATCAACAGGCTGTGATGGTATTAGTGTTAAACTTCTGAAAAGTGCCCTTCCTTATATAGCTGAAACACTTACATATATTTATAACTTATGCATACAAAAGAACGTTTTTCCAACTGCATTCAAGAGATCTAAAGTAATTCCACTCCCTAAAACAAAAACTGATCTGAATGACTATCGCCCTATCCTGTCTGTTCTCATAAAGCCACTAGAAAGACACATTCATAAACATTTGACTGATTCTTTTTAGAAACACGTCATCTTTTCCATTCCTTCCAGTCTGGCTTCCGATGTGGACATTCTTGTCAAAGTGCGATTACCCATTTAACTAATACTTGGCTCTCAGCTTTCAACAATCATCAAATGTCAGGTGCTGTTTTTCTCGACTTTCGCAAGGCATTTGACCTGGTTCATCATGATATTTTACTTAAAAAAACTATCCTCGTACAACTTAAGCATGGCAAGTATAACTTTCTTACGATCTTACCTATAGGGTCGTTTACAATGCGTACTTGTAAATGGCACATACTCCCAAGAAACGTCTATAACAAGCGGAGTGCCTCAAGGATCGATCCCAGGCCATCTTTTGTTTTGCATCTTTATTAACGACCTGCCTATGTGCCTTACAAGGACTGATATCTTTAAAACGAGTTTCTCCTTTTCGGGCTCTTTAGCGTGGAATAGTTTACCTCATCATCTCAGATACCTCGTGGAAGTAAAAACATTCAAACGGAAAGCATTTCACACACTCACTAAACCACCTTGATACGTTTTTTTCTTCATTCGCCAGACACCTTGACATAAAATATATTGAATTTTTACCCTTTGCGTGTTCTTGTCAAGTCTTACATTTGTATTTCACAAAAAATAATCAACTTTCAATATCTGTATTTTCATCCATTATTGTACTCTCTTTCACTTTCCTTGTGGACATCATTTAGTGCGTTATATATATATATATATATATATATATATATATATATTATATATATATATATCTCTATCATTATTGTAATCTCTTTCACTTTCCTTGTGGACATCATTTTAGTGCGTTATATATATATATTATATATATATATATATATATATATATATATATATATATTATTATATAGTGTATTCGTTTAACTTCCAATCTTGCTAGATGTCATCTTGTTCTTTACAGTATATATAGAGAGATATTCACTCTTCTGTCGCTTTCCTTTATTCATTTAAAATGATTTTATTTCTCTCTCTCTCTCTCTCTCTCTCTCTCTCTCTCTCTCTCTCTCTCTCCTCTCTCCCCCTGAAAATTCAGATTTGTATCTGTTTACTTTGTTGAGTTTGCATGTTGCGAAGTTTTAGACAGTAATAGTTTTTTTGTTTTGTTCTTAAGATGTACTTTAGTTTCCCGCAATTATTTGTATTCGTGTTTGAAGTATTGAGTGTTGCTGTGTTTGTCATCAGGGACAGATTTGTAAAAAAGCCGACTTGTGCTTAAATCTTTATCCTTGTGCAATAAAATATTATCTTCTCTCTTCTCTCTCTCTCTCTCTCTCTCTCTCTCTCTCTCTCTCTCTCTCTCTCTCTCTCTCTCTCTCCTCTCTCCCATGTTTGCTTGTGTGCGAGAATCTACGTTCATACAAGCGGGAACCTTATCGTGACAAACATTAACAAAAGACGCCAGCCCAAAATAGAGCTGTGTACGACACGAACTGCAGCGTAACGACAGGATAAGACCATTATCATTGTATTCGTAAGGCATTCCAAGACATTTGTCTGCGGTGTAAACACAACCAATAAAACACATCACTAGTTCAAGAATCAAACACAGCTATCAATGCAAAAGCAGTAGTTACAGCTACTCGAGCTTTTGAACAGATCCGTACAAAGTATTGAGTGACTGAAATATACTAACGTTTCTACGATCACACCAGCGCAGAGACAGGGCACAATCAATCAATCGAGAGAGAGAGAGAGAGAGAGAGAGAGAGAGAGAGAGAGAGAGAGAGAGAGAGAGAGAGAGAGAGAGATTTTATTTTACAATTTCAGCAAACAAGGGAGTTAATTAGCATTTTAAAACGTCACACTGACAGAACAAAGCAACAAAGACACGAGTCACCTACATAACTCTTACCTGGCATGCGAGTAAATACAAGGTACACAACCTTCACTAGACGTACATTCAGAGATACAATTTCAAAATATTGGCCCTATTTGGAAATGGGAAAAGATCACAATTTTGAACAATTCCATACTGTTTTCAGATCCAGATAAGCCCCTTTTCCATTCTTTTTTCCAGACTCCAAAAGCCCATGAAAATTCCTAAAGTTTTTTCAGCATTTCAAAACTGCTCAAACCCTGCTCTCCAAACAATTAACATTAGAGCTCGCCAGCAAAGCACTGATTTAGCACAACACCATTTTCTTCAGTATTTATCTGAATCCAAGTGGTCAGTATGAGACAGTTTAAAAAGAGGGTCCCACGTTCGGGGTAATTCCCTTTATCAAGCGACAAAAGACACGTGAACAACAGCTAAACGCTGAAAAACGCTGAAGTTCAAAATGAGATGGAAAGTTAAACCACTTATTTTCTTTTTGGGGTGGGAGGTGGGGTAGGGGTGGGGTGGCGAGCTAGGTTGTTTGCTTGTCCAGTTTATAAAAGGAATCCCTACGTTTGATTGACAATGGCCCAGTTATCGTCCTTTCAAGGTTAAGGTCCTGGACCGCTGATTATTCTGCACCTCTCTTCTCGATCGATGATAAGACTATCAAATGTCTCAAATTCCCCAGCACCTCAAATCTACCAAGCGAGTCGCAATCTATTTGTCAGTGATAGTTACTTTTCCTGCCACTCCATCTTATCTGTCGGTTCCTTTGACTTTTGTATGTGACATTTTTTCATTATATCTAACAAAAAACTCACACAAAATCAGCGTTTTATTCCTTCGTGTCGGAGTCCAATGGTAAAATCTTTCTTTCCAGCGAAGCCGCCACAGGAGACGGCATTTTAGCTCTTCTGTAATTCCTTCGGGAGTCGGCTTATCGTGTTTGGGGAGTGGGTGGTGGGATGGGTGGGCATGGTATGGTTAGACGTGACAGCGTCATTTTAAATCTGCCCCCCCCCCCCCCCCCCCTCACCACCCCCCTCCCCCCAGTAAGGCGTTAATATATACAGCTGTTTTTAGCTACAGTCTCTCTCTCTCTCTCTCTCTTTCTCTCTCTCTCTCCCCCCCTCTCTCTCCACACACACACACACACACACACACACACACACACACACACACACACACACACAGCCATGTTAATGTTTCGTTGATTGCGAAGGACAGTCGCAAGAGAGTGTTTCACTGACCACAACCTTTTGAGAGAGAGAGAGAGAGAGAGAGAGAGAGAGAGAGAGAGAGAGAGAGAGAGAGAGAGAGAGAGAGGAAAAGAGAGAGAGAGAGAGAGAGAGAGAGAGAGAGAGAGAGAGAGAGAGAGAGAGAGTTCATGACCACCTTTGAGAGAAGAGAGAGAGAGAGAGAGAGAGAGAGAGAGAGAGAGAGAGAGAGAGAGAGAGAGAGAGAGACAGACAGACAGACAGACAGACAGACAGACAGACAGACACACACACAGACAGACAGACACAGACAGATGATGATGATGATTGCTTTTATATAGCGCTATTCTCCGCTCTCGAGCAGATTCACTGCGCTCGCATGTGATTCTACACGAGTGACTAGCTTTTTATAGCGCGTTTTTGAATATCTACCGAAGTGGTGTACTTACAGCGCTAAGATGGCTGATGCCACATGAAACTGCTGCCGTCTCGGCCCAAGTTCTGTGTACACCATACAGCCATGCACCATGTCACTTCATGCAAAGTCACATACGTAGAGTGTATGCGTGTTTACTGTAACCTGCCACCTGCACTTTTGGCATAATGACCGGGATCTTTTACGTGCTACTGCGGTAACACGGGGGTGGAACGGATACCGAAATAAGAGTCAGCACAGAAAGTTGACCCTGGAGAAGAAAATTCTCCCGGCGCTCCTGCAGGGATTCGAACCCGCGACCTTTCAATCACGAGTCCGGCGCCCTAACCAATGAGCTATCCCGCTCCCAAGACAAACAGACGGACGGCAGACAGACAAACAGACAGAGACAGAGAGAAAGACAGAGAACTCGAACTCGAAAACTTTATTTTACAAGGATTGCAGTTTAGATTCAGTCAAAATCTGTCTAAGAACTAGTCCTTGCTAAGCTACTAGTGGATAACAATTTAAAAAATAAAATAATTAAGGCATCATTTATATACCTATATATGGCATGAACGAATGAGTGTGCGTGTGTGTGTGTGTGTGTGTGTGTGTGTGTGTGTGTGTGTGTGTGTGTGTGTGTGTGTGTGTGTGTGTTTTAAATTATTTTGTTTATACATTGAGCATAAAAACTTCCACACAAAACATGCGTGTTCACAGTGCCAGAGACACAGAGAGATACCGACCGACCGACAGACAGACAGACAGACAGACCCTTCCCATTAGTCCACCCGTGCTCACACTTTTCCCAGGGTTCGTTCGGTCCCCGTTTTAATGACAGCAGTGGCGGAGGACGTTAAACTGATTGAACGAAGCCGGCCAGTTGACCAATGGCTGCGAGCGAAGACAGGAGCAGGCGAGGCAGTGTTGGAATGGTATGCAAATTTGCCCCGACCATGCTGGCCCTCTTACCCCGGGCATTGATTGTGGCGAAATTCCCCCGCTAGTCGCTCATTTCGTGCCCGTCCCTTCCCGCTGTGTTAATCCACCCTGCTCCGCTGTCTTTTTCTGTGTGCTGCGTGTGGAGGTGGTGAGTGGGGTCCGGGGTGGGGTGGGGGGGTAGGTGTGTGTGGTGTGTGGAGGGGGGAGGAGGGGTGGTAGAGGGGGAGGGGTGTATGTATGTGTGTGTGTGTAGGGGTGTGGGTGGTGGGGGGGGGGTGCGTGTATGTATGTGTGTGGAGTGTGTGCGTGCGTGCGTGCAGTGCGTGGTGGTGCGTGGTGTCGTGCGTGTGTGTGTTGTGTGTTTTGTGTGGTGATGTGTGTGTGGCGAGGAATACAAATGTTGTTGTTTTATCGCTTTTCTGTAGCACTGTTCTCTGCTCTCGGGCAGACTCATTGCTCGAGAACGGAGAACATGCAGCGCAATATAAAACCATCAGTATTATGTTTGCATGTTATTTTTGAGGTTTTATGCATGCATTTTTTTCGGTGAGATATCGCGCCAATATTGATTGCTATTGTTATTATTATTGTTGTTTTCGTTGTTGTTATTGTCGTCGTCGTTGTTGTTGTGGTTGTTGTTATTATTATAATTATATTATTATTATTATATTACCTCCTTCCCCGTTCCTAATACACCGTATGAGCTTTCTGTGGACGTTAAGTCTCGATATTCAGTCACACTCAGCCACCAACGACGTAGACATTGACATCAAAACAAACATTCATTCACACACAGCCAACAACGACGAAGACATTGACAGCAAAACAAACATTCATTCACACACAGCCAACAACGACGAAGACATTGACATCAAAACATTCATTCACACATAGCCAACCAACAACAATGAAGATATTGACATCAAAACATTCATTCACACACAGCCAACAACGGCGAAGACATTGACATCAAAACAAACATTCATTCACATACGGCCAACAACGATGAAGACATTGACATCAAAACAAACATTCATTCACACACAGCCAACAACAATGAAGATATTGACATTAAAACAAACATTCATTCACATACAGCCAACAACGATGAAGACATTGACATCAAAACAAACATTCATTCACACACAGCCAACAACGATGAAGACATGACATCAAAACAAACATTCATTCACACACAGCCAACAACGACGAAGACATTGACATCAAAACAAACATTCATTCACACACAGCCAACAACGACGTAGACATTGACATCAAAACAAACATTCATTCACACACAGCCAACAACGACGAAGACACTGACATCAAAACAAACATTCGTTCACACACAGCCAACAACAATGAAGATATTGACATCAAACCAAACATTCATTCACATACAGCCAACAACGATGAAGATATTGACATCAAAACAAACATTCATTCACACACAGCCAACAACTATGAAGACATGACATCAAAACACTTCATTCACATACAGCCAACAACGACGAAGACATTGACATCAAAACAAACATTCATTCACACACAGCCAACAACAATGAAGATATTGACATCAAAACAAACATTCATTCACACACAGCCAACCAACAACATGAAGATATTGACATCAAAACAAACATTCATTCACACACAGCCAACAACGACGAAGACATTGACATCAAAACAAACATTCATTCACACACAGCCAACAACGACGAAGACATTGACATCAAAACATTCATTCACACATAGCCAACCAACAACAATGAAGATATTGACATCAAAACATTCATTCACACACAGCCAACAACGGCGAAGACATTGACATCAAAACAAACATTCATTCACATACGGCCAACAACGATGAAGACATTGACATCAAAACAAACATTCATTCACACACAGCCAACAACAATGAAGATATTGACATTAAAACAAACATTCATTCACATACAGCCAACAACGATGAAGACATTGACATCAAAACAAACATTCATTCACACACAGCCAACAACGATGAAGACACTGACATCAAAACAAACATTCATTCACACACAGCCAACAACGACGAAGACATTGACATCAAAACAAACATTCATTCACACACAGCCAACAACGACGAGACATTGACATCAAAACAAACATTCATTCACACACAGCCAACAACGACGAAGACACTGACATCAAAACAAACATTCGTTCACACACAGCCAACAACAATGAAGATATTGACATCAAACCAAACATTCATTCACATACAGCCAACAACGATGAAGATATTGACATCAAAACAAACATTCATTCACACACAGCCAACAACATGAAGACACTGACATCAAAACATTCATTCACATACAGCCAACAACGACGAAGACATTGACATCAAAACAAACATTCATTCACACACAGCCAACAACAATGAAGATATTGACATCAAAACAAACATTCATTCACACACAGCCAACCAACAACAATGAAGATATTGACATCAAAACAAACATTCATTCACATACAGCCAACAACGACGAAGACAGTGACATCAAACCAAGAGCCCCCTCACAAAATGAACCCCTTCACTGCCATGATGTCACTTGAAAAAGACTAATGAAAGTGCAAAATGTGAAACCCTTAAGCTCAGAACAAAATAACAAGTGAAAATATGCGTACGTAAGAAGGTTCTATGTGTATAATTTCATGAATAACCTTAGCATTGCCAAAATCTATTAAATTTACTTTTGTTTGTTTGTTTGCTGATGTATATTTATTTGGGCGTTCAAAAAGGTCGAACACCGGAAAGAAGAAAAATATGCAAGTATGGGTGACGAATACAGTCCCAATTTCACTAATTAATGCGTTGCGAATCTGTGATCGATTAATGTGACCGTCAATGAACAGCCTTGAGGATGTCTGTGTGGCTGAAATAAATTAGTATGGTTAAAACTGTCTGTGTACAGGAGCCAATACTTCACTCCAAAGTGCAGTTAGAAAACCCTAGGTCTCTAACTATTGTGATTACACCGCAGACAAATGTCTCTGAATGCCTTCTAAAGATAATGGTATTGATCTTATCCCGATGACGTTGCAGTTCGTGTCGTACAAAGCTCTATTTTGCGTTGGCATCTTTTGATAAAGTTAGTGTTTGCCACGATAAGGTCTGCGCTTGTATGAATGTGTATTCTCGCACGCAAGCAAACTTAGAGAGAGAGAGAGAGAGAGAGAGAGAGAGAGAGAGAGAGAGAGAGAGAGAGAGAGAGAGAGAGCCACAATGACATAAAAAAGAAGACCTTGCATACATTTTAACTTATCCAGTTGTGTGAATACTTCACACACACACACACACACACACACACACACACACACCACACACACACACCACACACACACACACACACACACAGATAGATGCTATAAGGTCAAAGGATAAGTTGAAAATAGTGATAATTATACTTGTACCTATTGATGTATTAAATGTTTATCATTTTAATGTGTTTATTGTGTGTGTGTGTGTGTGTGGTGTGTGTGTGTGTGTGTGTGTGTGTGTGTGTGTGTGTGTGTTTGTGTTTTACAACGCATTTCTGTAAATAATGTACATTCTATTTAATAATGCTCGCGATGTTCACGTTGCCTGTACGTTGCTGCACACTCTTAGACTGTGAATTTTGCATACGTGTAGATCTTGTTTCTTTGTTTGTTATTCGTGTGTGGCACCCACGTTCTCCTTTGAATGGAATCAAGAAGTACTTGACTGGCTGACTGACTGACGGACTTGCTGATAAATGAAAATGTAGCCTACTCATCCGGTTGCGGTTGGGGTCTGTTGAACAGTAAGACCACTAAATACGTATTACCTACAATCATTTGCCTGAACCGTTTGCAAAAAAAGAAGAACAGAACACACACACACACACACACACACACACACACACACACACACACACACACACACACACACACACACAAGAAGAAGAAGAAAGTGGGTGTTTAAATTCACAGGAGCTACTATAATTTCATTTTTCACAATGGAGAGGGACACCACTCAACGTGAAAAACTTTCCTGACTGCTGGTAACGAGGTTGTTGGGGACGACATGATGGACTGACGTTTAGTCGAAGCTTTATTTCTTTGTTTGTTTGTTGTTTTTGTTGTTTGTTTGTTTTTGTTTTTTGTTTTCCGGGGGTGGTCAGATAAAAAGAAATTAAAACGAAATTAACCCCTTCACTGCCGCAGCATGTACAATTTCCGGGCTGAAAATTGCACACGCACTCATGCAAACATTATATTTTCCGGTTCTATAACAAATCTTATTTGAATATTGTGCGTTTTGATGAAAATCCTTTGAAATACTAATGCGGAAAAAGAAAACAAAAAGGCTGAAGGGTTTCAAATTTCACACAAATCACCAGTAATGCATCCATTTGTACTGTGTGTGTGTGTGTGTGTGTGTGTGTGTGTGTGTGTGTGTGTGTGTGTGTGTGTGTGTGTGTGTGTGTGTGTGTGTGTGTGTGTGTGTGCTTGTGCGTGCGTGTGTCGTGTTGTGTGTGTGTGTGTGTGTGTGTGTGTGTGTGTGTGTGTGTGTGTGTGTGTGTGTGTGAGCATATGTGTGTGTGTGTGTGTGTGTGTGTGTGTGTGCGTGCGGGCGTGTGAGCATGTGTGTGTGTCCACCAGCACATAATGGTGAGAGCATAACAGCCCAACACTAACGAAAGAAAACCACCGACTAAGTGGTAGAGAAGGTCCGCATGGGAGAATACTCTCAGCTGGCACACCCAAGAAACTCTAGATCAAGGGAGACTTTATATAAATAAATATTCTGTAGGAATGCTCAGGACCCCTCAAAGGGCATCCTTTCTGAACTCGACACATCTGCTTTGAATATACCAAAATGTGGCTGTGGTGACTGGAACTTTGTGTGGTCAACACGGGGTGTTGCGGCATATATTGTCGCCGGCGACAATATGTGTCGACGTTCACGGTACATAATGTCGCCGGATGGCACATATTTTCGCCGACAAATATCGTCGCTGGCGACAATATATGCCGACTTTCACGGCACAAATTGTCGGCAGTCGTCAGAGCCAAAAAATAAACTCCGAGACGACCGTGATGGTGACGATTATATCATGATGATCATTATATTTTCAAAAAAATAAATAAAAAATGTTAGACTTGGTTTTTGTTAAAGTTGAAAGTTCATCATACATCATTTAATAATAATAATAATAATCTATATTTATCATGCGCTCATCAACGCCCTGAGCGCTCACATCATACATATTAGCCTAAACACAATATTCCATACGTACGTAGAGGACAGTCCTACCAAAACAATTTGCATATGGAAACACACACACACACACACACACGATGACTGTAGCAGAACTGGGTATTGATATTGGTTGGGGCGGAATTACTGTGAGAAGAGGAACGTTTTCAGTTTGGCTTAAAAGATGACAGGGTTGAGCAGTGTCTTGTGGGAGTGAATTCAAATGTGGGGTCGAAAGCATGAGAAAGTGCGAAAGCGACGAGTCTTGCGTTTGTATTGCTGGATTTTCAGCATGCGGGTGTCAAAAGAAGAGCGTAGTGTACGAGACGGAGTGTAGACATGTAGTAGTTCAGAGAGGTAAGCAGGACCAGAACCATTTATAGCATTGAAACACATACACTCTACTTTATATTTAATACGTTCTGAAATGGGAAGCCAATGCAGTTTTTCTAGAAGAGGTGTTGAGTGGTGGTGACGGGGTGCCAAGAGAACGACTCTTGCAGCAAAGTTTAGAATTTTCTGGAGCGGTTGGATGACAAAATTAGGTGTACCCATGAGGAGACAGTAGCAGTTGTCAAGCCGTGAGAGGCTATAGGAAGTAACAAGTATCTTGGCTGCATCTTCAGTGAGAAACCTGAGGATTGAACTAATACGTTTAAGCTAGAAATAAGCAGTTTAACAGACTTTTTATGACGTGCTTCTTCATGGACAGGTTTGAGTTAAGAATGACTCCAAGGTTCCTGGCAGAATCAGAAAAGGAGATGTTGTGAGAGCCAAGAGTAATTGAGTCAGGGAGGGAAACGTTGGAAGGTCTCAAGGAAGATGAAAATGGAAAGAGAAGAGCTTCCGTTTTGTCGTCGTTAAGTTTGAGCTGATTTTCGGTCACCCATATTTTTTATGCTATCTGACATTTATATTTACTAAGAGTATCACTAGCGAGTCGCTACACACTGCACTTGGTGAACTTCGAATTGTGTAACTGGGGAAGTGGTATCACGGCCACAACGTTTGACCACTTCCCCAATTGCACAGTTCGTTTGTTCTTCCTCGGATTCCAAGTCAAGTCAGTGTGAGATAAGGCTTGTGCTTGCAGCTGGGCGAGGCAACAGCCTTGTTCTTGAATTCAGACGAATATTAGCAAACTCAAGATGGTTTGATGCGTGGCTTTGGATGTAGGAAGAACACCGAATCTTCGACGTGGTCAATGGCTGGTACAGAGTGAGACGAAGGCGTTAGCATCGGTGTTCTTACATCAAAGGCTTATGCATCAAACAATCTTGAAGAAATTCTGCTCAGTCCCGTGTTTTTTGATGATCACTTGCACCTTATGAGGTACAACAATGCTGCAGTAAGCAAACGTTCCAACCTGTTTTTGTTCTATCTCGAAATAAAGTTGAAGAAAACTCAATCGTATAGTCAAACATATAATTATTGAAAATCTGCCCTGTCTCTCTGTCTGTCTGTCTCTCGCTTTGTATAGTCAGAATGTGTGTGTGTATGTGTGTGTGTGTGTGTGCGAAGGCTGGGCCGACGAGGAGCACACAGGTCAACAGGAAAATGCCGCTCACCATGACTAGACTTGCTTCTGACTGCTATGATTAACTGTACAAGGAATATTTCACAGCGTAGAGTAGGCTACCGTCTGTTAAACGTTGAAAAGTACAGTACAGATTCAATCGTGGCAACGCTTAAACTCAGTCGATGGTTGCTGCCAGTTAAAAATTCGTTGCCAGGAGAAATCGGATGACGCTGAAATTAACTGATGACGTTGATATCAGTGACACCCGCACTTAAAGCAAAGAGATGTATAGAGACAGCGAGATATGCCACGTCACACACCTCGCTTTTTGTAGCACTAAAAACGGAGATTATTCGAAGAATGGAACATTGTGAATTAACCAGCTCATTTTTGTGGTATAGTCGTGCTTATTTGTGTTCGTAGTATAGCAAGAACTGGCTGTTAGATAGGTCCAAATGGACCTAACGTTACTATCCTTGAGTATTAACATTTTCGAGTTCGAGTTCGAGTTCGAAGCACCGGACATAGCTCACCCCCAAAACAATAAGTGGATTAGCTCTCCATCTAATTTTTCATCGTCTTTCACCGTTTAATTGTTCTTCATGTGATATTGAGTAACTTGATAAAGGGGATTACCCCGAAAATTCGCATATTGTGTTTTGCCCTAGTAAACAGCGTTATTTTGAACCTTTTATATGTTTGGATCTTGCTTTAGAACGCTAGCAGTCATTCTTGTTTCAGATTTTTGTTGCAATCTTATTCTTTTTCTTTTCTTTGGCCCCTTCCCCCCTTTTCAAATCTTCCTCAAATGGCGAATCTCTGATAAACATTATTGCGTATTAGACATAGCGGTAGTTTTTTGCTATTGTTGCATATGCATTTGGGTTAGGCGATCTCTCATGATTCAGTGTGAGCGAGATTAGATTATGAAATACTGTTTGAAAGACAAGAAGTGTACCAAACAGCGACACTTGGATCAGTTCAATATTTCAAAAACATTAGTATAACTGTTTGTATTAATTGTGCCAGACTGATACAGCATTAAACTGTGAAGAATATGTCGCGAATAATCTCCGTTTTTAATGCTACAAAAAGCGAGGTGTGTGACGTGGCATATCTCGCTATCTCCCTATATCTCCTTGCTTTAATTGCGGGCGTCATTGATATCAACGTCATCAGTTAATTTCAGCGTCATCCGATTTCTCCTGGCAACGGGGTTATAACTGGCAGCAACCGTCGACTTGGTTTAAGCTTTGTTACGATTGAATCTGTGCTGTATTTTTCAACGTCGTTTAACAGACGGTAGCCTACTCTACGCTGTGAAATATTCCTTGTACGGTTAATCATAGCAGTCAGAAGCAAGTCTAGTCATGGTGAGCGGCATTTTCCTGTTGACCTGTGTGCTCCTCGTCGGCCCAGCCTTCGCTCTTCGGAGCCTGTCTGGAAACGAACAAGTGAAGAAAGAACTGCATGGCATGAAGGAGACCTCAAGCGGACAAAACTCAACAGCAAGGTATATAGGCAATACTATTACTACTGTTACTACTACTACTACTACTGCTGCCGCTGCTGCTGCTGCTGCTGCTGCTCCTCCTCCTACTACTACTACTACTTCGACTACTACTAACAAGAACAACAATTGTGATGTTGATCACAATAAAGACTTATACAGCACTTCGTCACCTACACGCACACATTGATTTGAATAGCCTTACTACGACGACGACTACTACTAACAAGAATAACAATGGTGATGCTGATCACAATAAAGCCTTATACAGCAAGCACCACATCACCCCCCCCCACACACACACACACCACCACCCCACCACCCCCCAAAAAAACCAACCCCACACACACACTCTCTCCCTCTCTCTCTCTTACTTACAGATTATGTGAATTGTACTGCCGGAGTGAAACAGGGAGATGTGTGTAGCCCGATCCTTTTCTCTCTGTTCATAAATGAGTTAGTATTACAAGTGATTGACAAAGAAAGACACGGTGCATGCTTTATGGTCGACACTTTGAATTATTTATACTGCTGTTGGCTGATGACGTAATTTTGATGTCCGAAACTGTGGTAGGACTACAGACTCAGTTGAATAGTCTACAGCATGCTCCTTCTGAGCTTGAACTGAAAGTTAATATGAATAAGAGTAATATAATTGTTTTTCGAAAAGGTGGTTATTTAGGTTCTAGAGAACGATGGATATATGATGGTGTTGTTATGCCAGCTGTGAATGTGTACAAATATCTTGGCATTTACTTCACTACAAGACTGTCTCTTGTTTCTGCTTGCAGAGACTTAGCAAGTAGAGCCAAGTACACATTGGTGTGTGTTTTGCAAGAGCTATATTTGCTTAATACTTTCATGCCCAAGTGCAACCAATCGCACAGTATGGGTCTGAGTCATGGGGTCTTGATAAAGCGGCGATACAGATTGAAAAAGTTCATTTGTACGCGCTAAAAAGATCTTTAGGGGTAGATATGAAAACACCAAATGACCTTGTGTATGGTGAGACAGACAAGTTTCCAATTACGTTGAAGTCCGCTGTCAGATGTATTCGCTATTGGCTGAAGCTTACATGTATGGGTGAAGACAGATTGCCGCATAAAGCATATGTGATGTTATATAATTTAGATACCAGGGGTAAGAGAAACTGGGTTTCAAATGTTAGAATGCAATTGTTTCAATATGGCTTTGGATTTGTATGGATGAATCAAGGTGTGGCAAGAGTGAATGAGTTTATACGCGCTTTTCGTGAAAGACTGATTGACTGTAGATGGCAGGATTGGGAAGATCATGTTCAAACTAGTGACAGATTTAGTATGTACAGAAATGTTAATAGCATTTCGCATTGTACCAAAATTTATATAACTATGAATATGGATAGACATTTGAAACGTATTATGACAAAATTTAGATTTGGTGTATCCGAGCTCTCTGTACATTATTATCGGTATAGAAGTCATGTTGAAAAGGATTTGAAATGTCCATTATGCGAAGAAGCTAAGGAAGATGAGGTTCATTTTGTTCTATGTTGCCCTATGTTAGATGACATTAGAAAGCAGTTTATTCCCCCCCCCCACCCCCCACAAGTTCTGTAAACATCCTTGCCTTTTTAGGCTTAGTTTGCTGCTGGAAATTGGAAATTGGAAATTGTCAGAAAATTTATGTATAAATTATTTTTGTCAATGTTATTTTTGGACAGTCTGTGTGAAAGTTTCATTTTCCTAACGTTTTCATAGGGAGCAGCACACACAAAATTAAAAATAATAATAATTGGAAATAAATTGATAGTGTTTGAAATTGCCAAGACGAACAATGAAATGCCGTGGTGTTTATATCTTCATAGGTCTTTTCCATTTTTTCAAGATTATGCAATCAAAGCACAGATAATTTGGAGTTACTACCATTTATCTTCGGAGGACCAAAATAAAAAGAACGTTTAGCTCGACTCGCAAGAGACCGACAACGTAGATACAGGTTACCAGGTGGCTGGTAAACCTGGGTGACCAGGTGGACAGGTGGAGAGAGCGTTGCACAAGGTTAGACGTGTGCGATAGGAAACTGGCAACGCTGTTACTGGACAAGTAAAACAAAAGGTTCCTGATACTTCTTTTTTGATTGATAGGAGTAGTCTACCGGAACCATACGTTTAAATATGTTATTAAGTACTACTTGTTTGCGTAAGTGTGTGTTTCTGGCGTGCCACCGGCCGTTAGGTTTTTCTTTTTCTTTTCATTATTATTATTATGGTGTCTAAAATATTTCCTGTAGTAGCATCGGATCAATACGCTGAGAAAGAATTGCCACCCAACACTTTGCACCTCGGTCCACCGCCGAACATTATTAGTAAACGGCAGCTGCAGGTCTCATCCACTATAGTGAACTACACATAGCACAACTAGGAGATTTATTCACAGAAAGACATAAAATTATTCACACAATCATCACTTAAGTCGCCAGACAAATTATTACACCTGAGCAGATTACGTGCCTGAGACAACGCCATTGTCAATTGTTTGTAGGCCGAGTCTACAAAAACTTGTGTAAAAGAACAAAATGTAATGACGTAATACGCATTCCGTAAATAGCTGCACCCGGGGGGATATCCCCAATCTATTTTTAGACCACCACAGTTATTCTTAAATTATACATAACAGGTACACAAAACTGACAAGTTCCGGTATCCTATCAATGATGTCATACTGAAACGCGGGAAAGAGCTAGTGAAAACGGTGTTAGTAACACTGTCTGGGAAAGTCCTCTTCTAAAATCGTTATAAAATCAACGGCATGTTCAGTCACAAAACCTTTAACGCTGATCACGTTCGTTTAACCTCCTCTAAGTACACAAGAAGTATAGTTCCTTTAAAGGGACTGACCCACGCAAATTTCGCAACAACAACAAAAAACACGATTTTTAACATGAATTATTATTGTTTTATGTACGATTTTTCTGTTGTATTAATTTCTGCTTTGGCCCTTTTAAAATATGCCAATTTATGACTAACTACAGTGTTCTAAAAATAGATTGGGGATCTCCTCTCGGGGTGCAGCTGTTTACGGAATGCGAATTACGTCATTACATTTTGTTGTTTTACACACGTTTTTAAACAATCGGCCTATAAACAATTGACAGTGGCTTCGTCTCAGGCACCTAATCTGCTCAGGTCTAATAATTCGTCGAGCGACTTAACTGATTGTTGTGTGGATAATTCTATATCTTTCTTTGAATAAATCTCCCAGTCATGCAATGTGTATATTACAGTGTAAAAATATGATTTTAATATATACATTAACAATATATGAAATAATAATAGGAATAGGGTAGTTGGACTTGTTTTGGGTCACAAAGTATGGTATAGCCGAGTGACTGTTAGAGATAAACAGTTAGAATGACTAAGCTCTAATAGTGCTAGGAATAAGGACGGCAGAGACAAGTATTAAGCAAAAAGACTCCACCCAGGACTAAGCTACCTACGCTGAACCTTTTCCCTGAACTAGACTACTGAGCCCCAACATCACCTAGGATTAAGCCGACCATTCTTCAAAAAATCTTCAAGTACGTTTGGATTGCTTCAACTTCTTTTGGGATTAATTTTATATTGTTTTGATTTTTTTTTAATTAAAAGAAAAATTGGGGGGGGGGGGGGGGGATCTAAGTGTTAGTGATCCCCGTTCACCCGAGTTCTGGGGATTTATTCCAAAGTATTCTTGCCATCGACCAGGTATGATCATTCACTTCGATTATTCTTATTTTTATTTTTGTTGCGTGTATGGTATATCACTTTGATCTTTAAAATATTTACTTCAATGGTGGATAGAATAAACCATTTAAGATGGATAATTCCCTCTCAGTGATTCGCAGCGTGGAAGTTATGGCTGAGCATGTGCGTACTTGAGACCTGTCTGTGTTTCAGTGCTTTTCCGGTGATGGTATTATGTCTATCGTTTGTTGTCGCACATTGTGTCCCTGTGGAAATGTTCTTTTTAGAAATGGGAAAAGAATGATCAAATCAAAGGATTAAAACTCTTAATGATGATCAGAGGAATTACCGAAGGAAACGAACCTCAAGAATGCAATTAGAAAACAGGGCAAAGCAAGAAAAGACAATCAGGTCAAGTTGACGGAGCTGACCATGTAAAAGTTGGTAGAACCAGCCCTGTAAAATGTACCTGACGATAGTGGATGAGGCCAGCTGCCGTTTACTCATCACGCTCGGCGATGGACGGTGTTGAGTGACGAAGTTTTGTCTCAGCGTATTGATCCGATACTATTACAGGAAATATTTCAGACACCAGTTTCTAATATTAATAACAAAAAGAAAAGAAGAACCTACCGGCCGTTGGCACGCCAGAAGCACACACGTAAGAGAATATAGTAAGATAGTAAGAGAATATTTAAACGCATGGTCCCGATAGACTACTCCTATCAGTCAAAAAAGATTTATCAGGAACCTTTCCTTTTACTTGTCCAGTAAGAGCCTTGCCAGTTTTCTATCGCAGACGTTTAACCTTGTGCACAGCTCTCTCCACCTGGTCACCCAGGTTTACCAGCCGCGACCTGTATCTACGTTGTCGGTCTCTTGCCAGTCGAGCTATAAGCATTCTTTTTTTTTTTAATCTTCGAAGATAGATGGTAGTAACTCCAAATCTATGTCTGGTTTGATTGCATAATCTTGAAAAAAACGAAACAAGAACTGTGAAATATAAATACCACGTACTGTTTTATTCTCAGTTCTTCGTTGCTTTTGTTCAACGGGCTATTTGCTCCATATAACAGCACATGAAAGAACGCCTTTATTATTTGTTAACACAAATGAAAGCAGCAACACTAATCAAAACACATGTCCCGTCCCGTGTTCTCTTGTTGTGTACATGTAACCGTTTTAGTTGTTGTTTCCAAAAATAAACAAAAGATTCAAGGCAAGGTTCAGCTTCACATTGTTTAATTAGTATTATTAACTTCCTTTGAGATAAATTATGAATTTAGACTACTATATATGAAATGACAATAATTATGGACCGCCAACAGACTAATAAATTTACAATGGCTGGTATTCAATTCAGATTTAAATTTACTAGATGAACGGAGATAAACTAAGCGTTAAATAAAATCCTGAAACAGTTGACAGTTGACCTCATACTTCCAAAGATCATATGTCGCCTCCTCTTTCCGGCCTGGTGTCACCGTAAAGAGGGACAAGCGGTGGTTGCTGCGTAGCGTCAAGGGCTGCCTCTGCTTCGAGTCTGAACAGGCTCGGCCTCCCTCGGTTCTTTAATATTTTCGTCAGCCTGGCCATAGCTGACTATCCAGCCTTGCAGATCTTCAACCGTGTCTGCCTCTGGACGCACTCCTAACTTTCGGAAGTTCTCTGAAAGCTTTAGTTCCTCCGGCGAGATCTCCACATTTACATTCTCCGCCATGGCATGAACGAACTACGGTGACCGCAAATGATCAAACATCAGTGTTGGCATACAGCTACAAGACCAAAAAGTGAAGCGTTTGGTATAAAAGAAACACTAAAAAAAATTGATGTTGATCCAAAATAAAGAATGAATACTATTTTGCATCCAGACGCTCAAGCACCAGATCCATGCTGAAACATACATGCAGTTATCAGACCACACATAAACTACAAAGCAAACAACAACACATACCTATTCATATTATTGTCCAGCACTGTTCATCAGTAATTTTTAAGTGCAATTTCTCTCACTGTACCAGTCAAAATCCTATCTGGCTACTGTTCCGAGTTTGCAATAACAACATTCTGGAATCGGCCACACTGTCACTGTTCCGATTTTACGATACGCAAGTTATCACGACTGTCACTGGGGGGTACTACAGCGCGCGATGCGGACCATGGACCCTTCAGCAGCAGCTCCTCTGGGAAGCACCAGCGACAGCAGCACAGGAGATGATGTCAGCAATACGGTGACACCAGCAGTGGTACCAGGGCACTAGCACCGGACGTGATGTCGGACGAGACACCAGCAACTGCAGCATCGGGGATGGCGTCAGCGACGGCCGAAACACTTTAGCGTAGGGCCACGAAAGCACCCAACAGTGGTGCCAAGGGCAGCAGCACCAGAAGTGATGTCAGCAACCGTAGTGCCTCCGACCGCTGACCGATAGTTGTTTTCCTACCTACTTACCCTAACACGTGTGTTTTATGGGACCCTCATCTAGTGAAATGCATAGCAACTACGTATGACTACTCCCTAAAGATGTGAAGTCCCTTATTGGGCGCCATTTTATGTAACCGTTTTTTGTTTATGTTTGTTTCCAAAAATAAACAAAAGATTCAAGGCAGGGTTGAACTTCACACTGTTTTATTAGTATTATTAATTTCCTTTGAGAAAAATTATGAATTTAGACTACTATATATAAAATAACAATAATTATGGACTGCCAACAGACTAATAAATTTACAATGGATGGTATTCAATTGAGATTTAAATTTATTAGATGAAACTAAACGTTAAACAAAACCCTGAAACACAAAGCAAACAGCCTCTATTACAATACATGCGAACATTTTCAATTCATACCTCACGATCACATGCATGCCCACCATCGACAGCTGTCAAAATACATCCTGGCAATAGTCAACCACCAGTCAAACCACATGTCAACCCACGCAACAGCCCCCATGGAGCCGGCTTCTCGCGCCGGGGGTGTTTAAACCAAGCTGCTCCACACCTTTCACTCTTTTCTTACTTCTAGTTTCTGTCTACCGGCCCTTTCAACTACATTTCATTCCAAAAACTCTCTCCACGATGCCTCTGTTTTCAGCTCCCTTCTTACAGCTTATTTCTACCTAACCTGCCATTCTCCTGTATCTGTCTACAACACAGCTCTTTTCTTTATATAGTTCTTGCTCTCTGCGGTCACCTTCAGACCCAGCGTGTTTGCCGTGTGCTGCATCCCGTGTCGGGGGAGGATGGGATCCTGGTGGCTGAGGTCCCCCGTGGGGTCCAACACGCTTCTTCGGACCGGATTTATGTTCGGTGAAATTCGTCCACCTTGAAAATTTACTTTTTACTTTGTGTGAATGTCTTTTTGCTAAAAATAAGTTACGTATATCGATACATCAACTTTTGATAAATGTGTGAAAACTATATTCGATAGACTTTTGAAGCACTGAACTTCAAAACAAACGACATCAGCTAAGTCTGTAGGGGTGTCCACAGGATAACCGACTTTGAAAAATTTCCAGTTTGACTCTCCAAGGATGAATGATATCAGTGTGCCCGTCTTGCGTATAACCCACGCAGTGGTTTGTTGCCAAGCGAACAGCACGGCTCCCAGAATGACAGTTTTTTTCTCTCCACATACACTACTTGTAAAATCGTTCTCATTGGTTCTTTTGTTTGTGGACTGACCATTATGCAGCTGATGTCACAGTTTGAAAAGTTTGCTTGTATGGGTTGATGCATAGGGCCTAGTGTTGAGTACAGTTTAGAGGGTGTTTTGGTGGGCAGAGTTCTCCCAACCGAATGAGTGGACGAATTTCCCCTAGGCCACCCTATTAGGACATCATTTCATTGTTTGTCTTGGCAATTTCAAACAATATCAATTCATTTCAGTGTATTTTATGCTGTTCCCCATGAATAGGTTAGGAAAATGAAATTATTTCACACACTGTCCAGATTTAAAAAACAAACATTAAGAAAAACAATGTGTACATGACATGTACACAAAACTGAGAAGTTCCAGTATCCTGTCAATGATGTCATACTAAAACACAGGAAAGAACTTGTGAAAACAGTGTTAGTAACACTGCCTGGGAAAGTCCTCTTCTAAAATCGTTATAAAATTAACGGCACGTTCAATCACGAAACGTTTCATGCAGATCATGTTCGTTTAACTTCCTCTAAGTACACAAGAACTTTAGCCTCCGAAGGAGAGTTCCTTTAAAAATCTTGATTTTGGTTTGGGAAACCCATATCTTACCGTTGTGCGCAGGGGCACTCGTGGCGGGAAATACCCTTGTTTACCGTTGTGCGCATGAGCACTCGTGACGGTAAATATCCTTGTTTACCGTTATGCGCATGAGCACTCGTGACGGGAAATACCCTTGTTTACCGATGTGCGCAATCGCACTCGTTTCGTTGGGTGTCAATGTAAAGATCACGCTCTGTTTCAGTCAATGCCACACACTCACTGTTTGACGAGAACATTAATTTTGCGCCAACGCCGGGCTTCCTGCTAACATTTTTATTTTATTTTTATTTTTTTATAAACGGCCACATCGAGAAGAGGACCTTGCCAAATATTGCCGGGACAATGATGTTCCCCCAGCTAGAAAGGCTCTCTCCACAACGGTACTCCTGTCCATCCTAGGAACACCGAATATCCGAGTATCAGAGGCTGAGCGAAGAGAACAAGAAGGAGAGTAGAGATGAAGCAGCTCAGAGAGTTATGGAGGAGCTGTACCAGAGACAATGTGGAAGCAGATGAGAGCATGAGAGCTATTTTGTATTGAATCAAGCTGCTGATTGGTAGCCAGTTGAAATCGTAAGGGAGAGATGTGGGCAGATTTAGGAGCTTTGCAGGTGAGGCGAGCTGAGCATTTGATCACTCTTTGAATTTTATCAAGGAGAACCCGAGGAGAGCCAACAAGAAGAACATTACAATAATCAAGCCAAG
>JABMCL010000212.1:105000-112500 GCA_018857735.1 Alviniconcha marisindica | reverse complement strand
GTAAAGTGAATTCTAAATAACATAAAAGTGTTGCTGGGTGTTCATTTATTTTATGTTATGATGTCAGTGCTTGCAGTTCTGGCTGTTTCTGCTTACAGCAACTCTCTCTCTCTCTCCCGTTCTTTGTGCGTGCGTGCGTGCGTGCGTGCGTGCGTGCGTGCGTGTGTGTGTGTGTGTGTGAAGTATTCACACAACAGGATGAGTTAAAATGTCTACAAGGTCATTTTTGTATGTCACTGTGGATCTCTCTCTGTCTCTCTCCCCCTCCATCGCTCTCTCTCTCCCTCTCTCTCTCCCCCACTCTCTCTCCCCTCTCTCTCCCCTCCCCTCTCTCCTTCCCCCCCTCTCTCTCCCTCCTCTCTCTCTCCCACTCTCTCTCCCTCCCTCTCCCCCCCCCCCCTCTCTCTCCATGTTTGCGTACGTGTGAGAATATACGTTCATACAAGCGGAGACCTTATCGTGGCAGACATTAACAAAAGACGCCAGCCCAAAATAGAGCTTTGTACGACACGAACTGCAGCGTCGACAGGATAAGATCGTTATCGTTGTCTTTGTAAGGCATTCCAAGACATTTGTCTGCGGTGTAATCACAACCAGTAAAACACATCACTAGTTCAAGAATCAAACGAGCGCGCGAGCACACACACACACACACACACACACACACACACACACACACACACACACACACACACACACACACACACACACACACACACACACACACACACACACACACACACACACACACACACGCACGCACGCACAGGCTTGGAATAAGCTGCCACAATATCATGTAGCACGTACCATAGGTGGAACCATCACCATAAACACCATAGTATACCACAAATACACCACACTATGCACATAATACAACATTCCCCACGCCCCCCCCCCCCGCCCCCACGCACACACACACACACACTCACACACTATATATATACTACACGTACACCCCATACGCACAATACTACAATACGCTACTCATTACACCACAACACACAATATAGGCCACGTGTACACACATACACACTGTATCACGTACACACCACAATTTTACCTCACCACATTACCACACACACTATACCGCACTATACTATACGACACATATACAACACCACACACTATACGACTCATTGACCTCACACTACACCACGCATCACTGACTCACACACTATACCATACATACACTGTACCACACCTACAAAAGAAATACGCGATACCACAAACAGACTAAACCATATAATATTATACACCAAACCCCACACATTGTATTACATATTCACTATACCACGCATACACCACACCACTCACTACCACGCGCACACACACACACACACACACACACACACACACACACACACACACACACACACACACACACACACACACACACACACACACACACACACAATACCACACACACACATTCATACACACACACACCACACACACACACACACCACACACCAACACACACAACCATACACACACAACACACACACACCACACACACACCCACACAAACACACACACACACACACACACACACACACACACACACACACACACACACACACACACATTATACCACACGTAAACCACACCACTCACTACCAAAGACACACTATACCAGACATACACCACACCACTCTACCACAAAACAAAACAACAACAAAAACACTATACGACACGTACGCTACATCAAACACACACACACACTATACCACACCACTCACTGCCATGCGCGCGCTCGCGCGCTCGCGCGCACACACACACACACACACACACACACACACACACACACACACACACACCCACACCACACACACACACACACTATGCCACATGTGCACTACACCATTCACTATCACCCCCCCCCCACACACACACACACACACACACACACTATGCCACATGTGCACTACACCATTCACTATCACCCCCCCACCACACACACACACACACACACACCATACTCACCATCCTACCCCCCCCCCCCCACCACACACACACACTATACAACACGTAAGCCACACCACTCACTACCACACACACACTATACCACACGACTCACTACCACACACTACAACACACCTACACAACACCACTCTACCGAAAAAACACTATACCACACGCATGCCACATCATTTACCCCCCCCCCCCCCCACCCCCCCCCCCCCCCCACACCACACATACACTACACGTACGCCACACCACTCGCTACCACACACACACAATACCACACCATAAATTACCAGAAACACACCCTACCACACGTACACCATGCCATTCACTACCAAATACACACTATACCACACGTACTCCACGCCACTCACTACCAAATACACACTATACCACACGTACACCACACCACTCACTACCAAACATACACGATACCACATGTACACCACACCACTCGCTACCAAACAAACACTACACCACACGTACACCAAGCCACTCACTACCAAACACACACGATACCACATGTACACCACATCACTCACTACCAAATATACACGATACCACATATACACCACACAGCTCACTACCAAACAAACACTATATCACACCACTCACTACCAAACAAACACTATACCACACATACACCACACCACTCACTACCAAATATATACACTATACCACGCGTACACCACACCACTCACAACCAAACACTATACCACGCGTACACCACACCACACCACTCACAACCAAACACTATACCACATGTACACCACACCACTCACTAACAAACAAACCCTATACTACACGCACACCACACCACTCACAATCAAACACACACTATACCACACTACACCACACCACTCATACCAAGCACACACGATACCACATGTACACCACATCACTCATACCAAACAAACACTATACCACACCACTCACTACCAAATAAACACTATACCACACGTACACCACACCACTCACTACCAAACACTATACCACATGTACACCACACCACTGACTACCAAACACACACTACACCACACGTACACCACACTACTCACTACCAAACACACACGATACCACATGTACACCACACCACTCACTACCAAACACACACAATACCACACCTACACCACCCCACTGACTACCAAACACACACGATACCACATGTATACCACACCACTCACTACCAAACACACACGATAACACACCACTCACTACCAAACACACACGATACCACATGTACACCACACCACTCACTACCAAACACACACGATACCACATGTACACCACACCACTCACTACGAAACAAACATTATACCATACGTACACCACACCACTGACTACCAAACACACACGATACCACATGTACACCACACCACTCACTACCAAACACACACGATACCACATGTACACCACACCACTCACTACCAAACACACACGATAACACACCACTCATTACCAAGCAAACACTATACCTCATGTACGCCACACCACTCACTACCAAATGCACACTATACCACACGCACACACCACTTACTACCAAACAAACACTATACCACACCACTCACTACCAAACACACTCGATACCACATGTACACCACATCACTCACTACCAAACACACACTATACCATACGTACACCACACTACTCACTACCAAACACACACGATACCACATGTACACCACACCACTGACTACCAAACAAACACTATACCACATGTACACCACACCACTGACTACCAAACAAAAACTATACCACACCACTCACTACCAAACAAACACTATACCACACGTACATCACACCGCCCACTACCACACACACACACACACACACACTATACCACATGTACACCACACCACACCATACACATACTATACCACCCCACAGATACATCATACTACACCACACACACTATATCAACGTGATGACATTTTGCAGACAGTGGTAGGCAGCGATTTCCAGATGGAGCGATGAAACTGAACGAGCGGTCACCAAAGGAATCGGAGGGTGTGTGGTATTTGATAATTATGTGCGGTACAAAGCTGAAAGGTAAGAGCTAGTGGAGTGTACTGTCAAAAGTGACTCGGGTACGAAAAAGTTGCTATATTCTGTACTAGCAGTAGAATTTTACAGGCAGCTGATGCAGTTCATTCTGATACAGCTAATTCACCACCGAGAAGGCAATATTCTAGGACAATTTACCACCAGTAGCCGTCACAGACACACCGTCAGCATTGGCTTTGAGAAGGCGGCGTGTGTGGTGTGTGTGTGTGTGTGTGTGTGTGTGTGTGTGTGTGTGTGTGTGTGCGCGCGCGCGCGCGTGTGCGTGCGTGCGTGCGTGCGTGTGATCTGTGTGTGTGTGTGTGTGAGTGTGTGTGTGTGTGTGTGTGTATGTGTGTGTGTGTGTGCTCGCGCGCGCGCGCGTGTGTGTGTCTTTGAATTTAGTGAAAAACGGTTGAACTACGTGTTTAGGTCTGATGCAGGCATAAAATGTGCGATTGATAAGTCAACACGGTCACAAAATAATCAAACAACTGCTTCATCATGAGGCTAATAGTGATACTGCGATGGCGCCTTCGATTTAAACAGCAGACTTGTGCAACCCCAAAATAAACAAGGAAATGGAACGAGGCATCGTTCGTTCAATGTCGCTCCAGGCTACGTCCACAGAGACCGGGCGGACTATTAGGGACCAGGGACCAGGACGGCCATCTCGACCTTTACACAGCTCCTGAGCTCTGACCTTGAACTGTACGCTGCTTACCATCCAGTCGTCTGGCTTAGTGCAGCGGTGTAGGGACTGCGCGTTGCGGTGTACTGATGTTGCGTGGCCGCTATTGAGCTTTGAACCGCTGGACAGAGGCAGCGTGGACGGTGGTGTTGTCTAGGTGGTTCTAGTCAGTTGCTTTCTTGATGAAGAGTGAGCTCCGCAGCTGGTCTGTGCGGCAGCGTGGTGATGATGAAGTGATGCTTAACGTCCACAGATGTCAGTTGACATATTAGGGACAAGTTGTGACCAATGCCGAAGCACGGTTCAATAATTCTTTACGTCCACGGAAACCAGAAGGCTCGTTAGGACGGACAGCTCAGGACGGCCACCTCGACTCTCACACAGTGAACTATGAGGCAGCGTGGAATGATGTAGACCCTATCATTGTTTCTTATGTAGTCACCAGTGGGGTTGGTTGTGGCGTAGCCAGGTTGTTGTCGGGTTCGAATGAGTCTACAGGTTTTTTGCCGAGTCAGATATTTGTTGGGAGGGAATGCCGGTACCGAGGCAATAATTTAGGACACTTAAATGTGAAATTACCCAGGAATTAGGTACTGACTACATCAAAATTACCCAGTACTCTCACTCCTCACATACAGGAAATTGGCCACAATATCAAATCTAAAGTGGATCATGGATCGCCGAGAACCATGAAGACAGAGAAACAATGTGCCAATATGTGTCCATTGCCCCCCCTCCCCCGACATTTTTGGAACTCTGTTCTGCTCCAAAATATGTTGTTATACTTTACGAAATTAAGCATTACCTGGCGTAACCAGAGTGACGTCGTTTTCCGCTACGAGGCACCCGCGTGAAACAGCGATTTTAATGTTGACGTCCATTTTATTCTGTCAGCCTGAGAGAGTAACGTCCCTTGGATGAGCACAGACGATGACCATCAAAGCAAAAGCACAAAATGATCAATAAGTTCGTTTGATTGTAACTTGAAATATGTGACCCCGGCGACTGAAAGAAAGCCCTGAAACTGTCGCGCAGTATGCTGGAAAAAGAAAAAAAGAAAATCAAACCGTCGCCACCTTGGTTTGCCACCACTGCTTTGCTGGGAGTAACACGGTCCTGTTTCACCTCATGTTTCAGCCTGGTCGCGTCATTTTCGATTCGATTGAAAGTCTTGTCCAGTCCTTGGAAACTGCCTTCCAAAGGACTGCAAAAAATGGTACCAACGAAGTTCAGTGAACCTGGAAGGCAGAAATTAGAACGGGAGCTTCTGGAAGGAGGCTTAACACCCAAAGCTATATTCTGACCTATACTACACCAGCTGGCTTAAATTCACAGGATTTCAAAGAAGCACATTCCCCTGCGCAAAGATGTAGTAAGGGTGTACTGTACTGCATTGTGTTGTATTGCAACAACTAGCTGTACAACCGTTGATAGCTCTGGAGTCTACGTACGGGACCTCAATTTCTGCGTCCGCGGTATCCCACCCCGAGGAGGCCAAACTTCGAAAGTACCAAACGGCTCTCTGTCTCAACAGCCCCAGTATAAAAGCAAACAAATCAAACCCCTGCAATAATTTATCGGATTCCACAGAGAGGCTGGTTCCGCTGGCCCGTCTAACAGCTTCGGAAAGAAAGGAAGACAGGCTACTGGAGAGTTACGCTGCCGCACGGAGCTGCGAGAGAAATTCATGGGGCTGTCTGGACCAGCCACTGAGAGCAGGGCGCGGGGGCCTTCCAGTTGTAACTGCGTGTGGCAATAATCCATTAATCGCCGTTCGCTGCCGCACTCTCTCTGGGGACCAGGACTGGCACCGACGTGGCGAGCACGCCTCTTGCGGGAAGCAGGTGGCGGCAAGTGACACCATGGGCGGCGATGTAAGTTTAATCATTTTGCTTGTCGCCCAAATCGAGTTATCATTGATCGCTGGCCTGTGGCAGTGAGTTGAGAGATTTCCCCGGCGGCCTGCCCAAACATTGCGAGTGAGGACCGCCACACACTTTTCCCTGTCGCTCCCCACTTTTTAATTATCCCCCCGTTTTCCTGGCGCGCGCGCACCACACACACACACACACACACACACACACACACAACACACACACACACACACACACACACACACACACACACACACACACACACACACAGAGCACTGGCACACTCGGCTAAAAGGAGCTGTAGGCCGAGAAATGACGAGAGGGTCGAGAGCCGGTCTGGCCCGGCGGTAAGGCCTCCGGCCTCGAGGCTTGTAAGCCGTGGATGACGTCGGTTCCATTCCCAGCGTCAGTTCTCCTTTCTCTAGTAAATAAACACGGTACTTAACGTCCACAGAAACCACGAGGCTTATTAGGGACGGGGAGAGTGGGGGGAAGGGGGTATGTGGGTGGGGGAAGAGGGAGATTATATACCTATTGCTACACTGTCACCACCAGAATGACCTGCATTAAGATGGCAGCGACGAGAGCCATGTTAATGTTTCATTAACTGCGAGGGACAAAGTCACGAGACAGTGTCCACAAACCCACAACTTTTGAAGAGAATGGAGAGCCGAAGCGGTATCGAACCGAGGTCCTTCCGCTTACCAGCCTACCGCCTTACCGCTAGGCCAAACCGGCTCTCAATCTCCTTTCTCTTCAAACGTTGCGGTTTATGGACACTGTCTGACGACTTTGCCCCTCACTGTGAATCAAACATTAGCATGGCTCTCACCGCTGCCAGTCCTAATGCAGAAATCATTCTGGTGGTGACAGTGTAGCGTTAGGTTTCGTTACCCCCTCGCCCCCACCCTCCTGGGATCTCCACTCCTA
>JABMCL010000212.1:85000-102500 GCA_018857735.1 Alviniconcha marisindica | reverse complement strand
GAGAGAGAGAGAGAGAGAGAGAGAGAGACGGACGAGAGGAGAGACGGACGGACGGACGACGGACGGACGGACGGACAGACAGACAGACAGACAGACAGACAGACAGACAGACATACAAACAACAACAACAACCCCCCCTTCCTAAAAAAACCCAACAAAAAAACCCAACCAACAACCAAAAAACGAAGAAAAAACGAAAGAGTGAAAAAATGAGAGAGAAAAAAGAAAAAGAAAAGAAAAAGAAAAGAAAAAAAGGGTGGGGGTGGGGTGGTGGGGGTGGGGGGGAACATGAGCAGACAGAAATGACAGCTTAATGAGTTAAACTGCAACATCTGAAGCGGATTACGAAGATGGAAATGACAGCTTAATCAGTTAAACTGCAAAATCTGAAGCGGATCACGATAGCCAGAGAAGCTCTTAGCCGAGTCCAGGAGCTACCGAGACAATGAGCTGTGGAAAATAAATAAATAAATTAATAAATAAATACTGTGGTTCTCTTAGGTTTCTACAGAGAAAAACAGAACGATTTTTTTTTCTCTCCCTATTTCATTAAAGGCGTTCACGCTTTTCTTTTCAAACTGACTCACAGTCCTTCCAAAAACGGGCGCAGTGAGTCTGCTCAAGAGAGCGGAGAATAGCGCTATATATGCGATCATCAATCAATCGATCAATCAATCGATCAATCAAAACCCACTGTACTCGATAAGCGACGAGGAAATGTTGGTTCCGCACGGAAGGTCATTTGATTTTTTGACCGTGGCTGACCTCACCGTACGTGCAGAGTACTGGCACACACGCCCTGTTTTCTTTGGGTTGATTCGGAAATCCGGTCGGCACGCAGAGACCGTAAGTAAATGCCAGTCCGTGGTCGAGACTGCCCTCAGACAAAAGTTAATCGGACAAAAGTACTAAAACCCAAATTTCTTGGAGAGAATCTGCTCGGACTATATCCATTGGAACAAGGCCCAAACACATAAAAGGTTCAAAAGAACGCTATTTATTAGGACAAAAACATAATCTGCAAATTGTATCAAGCTACAAAGCAACACTTAAACAACAGGTAAATGGTGGAAAATAATGAAAAATTTGATGAAAATCTAAATCACTCATCTGTTTTTGGTTGAGCTATGTTGGTTTCCTGTCCAGTGCTTGTAAGAATGTTGGCATTACAAGGACTTCTAGACAAAAGTTACTCCGACAATATCCATTAGGACAAAAACTTCACGGACAAAAATTACTCGGAAAACATCCACTGGGACAAAAACTTCCTGGACAAATGTTGCTCGGATAATATCTACTGGGACAAACACTTCCTGGACAAAAGTGGACAATATCCACAATATCCACTGACTGGAACAAAAACTTTCTGGACCAAAGTTACTCGGACAATATCCACTGGGACAAGAACTTCCTGGACAAATGTTACTCGGACAATATTTACTGGGACAAACACTTCCTGGACAAAGGGTACTCGGACAATATTCACTGGGACAAGAACTTCATGGAAAAAAGTTACTCGGACAGTATCCATTGGAATAAAAACATTAAAAACAAAAAATAAAAACAAAATTAAATAAAAAATGAGACGAACGCTGCTTCAAATAACATTAAGATAATTTTAAAAAAGTATGTTTTTGAAAAGACTACATAACTATTGTCTAAACATTTACTTGGGCAAGCATACTGGACAATAAGTACTAGAACAATAATATACAATGGGACAAAAACTGCTCGAGCAATGTCCACTAGGGCCAAACTTGTGCGATTTAAAATTTTAAAAAATAAAACAAATCGGAGTACATTTTCTGTCCATCACAATATTTTTTTTCTCAGAAGCAGATTTAATCATAGACGATTATGTCGTGGTCCTCAACCCAGGACACTTCAGAATCATGTTCAATACGAAACAGCTATTAGCTGCAGAACAAATCTCCTAATTTGTTTCATTTCCAAGAGGGCTGGAGAGAGAGAGCGAGGGAAGGAGAAAGCGACTGACTGAATTTGATTACACAAGGATGAAGGTTGAGAGAGAGAGAGAGAGAGAGAGAGAATGCTTCGATCTGTTTTCGTTATCTCTAGATGAACTCATGCTGGGCTTCAGAGTAATACAAGAAAGACAATCCATTCTCATAAAATGAAAGAATGACACGATCGCCTCCCTTGGTACAGATGGCGACCCGACCAGCGTAAAGTTCTCAGTAGGTAATGTTGTTGATATTGCCTCATGCGTACCCATTCATAAGCCAGTTGTTTTATCATTGCAGTGCACGATCAAAGATTATCAGAACGTCAAGACAAAACAACAACCATAGATGACACTGAGAGAAATCTCAGAAAAGAAAGCCAGTAACTGGGGGTATGGTTTCATGGTCTAAGGGAGGTAAGCATGCCAGGAAAACAACTAAATGACTGTGTAACGTATTATCTGAAAGTGTGTTGTTGAATAACGTATTACTTCAAAAGGGTGTACTTGAATGACTTTTATTGATTTTTGGGCGGTATAGGGGGGGGGGGGGGGGGGGGGGTGAAACAAAGTTAATCTTTATTTGCTTAAACAACTAAACAACCGACTATCCCCTTCAAGCAACTGTGGAACAGCACATCCAGTAGACAGACTTGAAACAATTATGGTCTTCTTACATGAAAAGATGAAGAAAAAAAATCTAAACAAGAATGACTGCTAGCATTCTAAAACAAGATCCAACCAAACACATGGTCATGCCAACATTCTTCCAAGCACCTCACAGGAAAACAACATAGTTCACCCCAAAACAGATAAGCGATTTAGCTTTTCATCTCATTTTTCATAGTTTTTTTTACCATTTAACTGTTGTTTATGTGTCATTTTGTAGCTTGACCAAGGGGATTACCCCCAAAACTGGCAGATTATGTTTTTGTCCTAATAAATAGTGTTCTTTTGAATATTTTATGTCTTTGGATCTTGCTTACATGAAAGTCTAATTCCCCCAGTCTTCAAGACAAAAATCTTTGACGTGTAGCTTTCTTATTTCTTTTTTTTCTTTCTTGAATTTTCCCTCTCTCTCTCTCTCCATTTCAGTCTTACGAACCCACTGAAAGTCATGTGAAACCTTTCCAAAACATGGAAGTGAGATCACATAAATAACACCATTGTTACAGTGTTAGAACTGCATTGGCTGCCTGTGAAATACCGCTGTGAGTGTAAGGTGGCAACTTTTGCATACACCATCACATTGACAGTACACTTCCCATTACCTTTCAGCTTTGCTCTGCATAAGTTATATCAAACTTCACACACCCTCCAATCCTCCAAGAAGGAAGAAAGAAAGAAAGAACAGAAAAGACTGTTTACCAGCTCTGAAAGCGGAAAGTACGTATCACGCATCCAGGACCCAACCTCACAATGCACACAATGAAGTCTGGTGTTCTGGAGTAAACATTTTTAATAATCACCAACCTATTTACATTGTCTAACACCTTTTTGTTTTGCCTACAGAAAAAAACAGAAGGAAAAAACAAACAAAAAACAAAAAAAGATCACAATCCATGCTGCTCAGTGCTATTTACAGTATCTGTCTGCTTTCATCTTTTGTCGCCTGAAAAAGAAAACAAAAAAAGGTCAGTAAAAATATTTGGGTAAAGCTTAAGTAAGCATGGTGCTTAACGTCCACAGAAACCATAAGGCTTATTAGGGACGGGGAGAATGGGGGAAGAGGGAGAGTATTTACCTATCGCTACACTGTCACCACCAGAATGATTCCTGCATTAAGATGGGCAGTGATGAGAGCCATTTTAATGTTTCATTAATTATGAGGGACAAAGTCACAAGACAGTGTCCACAGACCACAACTTTTGAAGAGAAAGGAGAACCGAAGCGGTATTGAACCGAGGTCCTTCTGCTTACCAGCCTACTGCCTTACTGCGAGGCCAAACCGGCTCACAGGGTAAAGCTTTCAACATGCTTCATTATATACCACAACTGTCATTTTGATGTAGCTGTGAATGTAACCCATGACAAGATTTTTCTTTGCCCTTTCAGTGAAAACTTATATGTGCTTTTTCAGCTAAATTTAATCATAACTTTTACAGGGTGAAATTTTGCAATTTCAACTTTTTTCCATGAATGTGATCCAATGTGGGGACATGGGTCAGATTAGATGACAGTCTTAGTTCTTATATTTTAATGTCCGATCAATCTCATAAGGTCGCCATGTCACTAAATCAAAAGTTTTTCTGATTTACTGTTACAACATTAAAACCCATCTATCTGTCAGTGCACAAAAACGCACGATAAAAACCAACCATTTATGTATCTGTCAAAGAACAATAACATGCTTTGGTGCCAGTTTGTATTCTGTAGGCCTTTACCACAGGAACCCACTTACATTTCTAATGACTATGAGCATTACTGTCATCTCATTTTTTTCTGTGAGCCCATATGGGTAACTGTGTCAGCAAAGATTAACACAGTTAAAACATAGGGACAGGATTTGGAGACAAAAATTATGGAGAATGGACCACAAAGGTTGAAATTAGGACACAGAAGAAATTAATGGCAGTGGGTGAAGCATGCGTGGCTATATTCTGATCTACTCTAGGCTTTACAGGGAGAGCATGTGTCTGCTCTTGGATCTCAACAGGGGGGACCTTAATTTCTGTATCAACAGTATCCCAGTGGGGTTTAATGATAGTGTGCTCTGGTGCAGTTATATACTATAGCACAGGGTGTGTGTGTGTGTGTGTGTGTGTGTGTGTGGTGTGTGTGGGTGTGTGTATGACAAAAAATGTAATCAATACCTGTCAAGCAATTTCTCATGAAAATCACCCTCTTCCTTGGCTTTCTTGAGTGCTGCTCTGTCTTCTTCGTTAATTCTCAGACGGCGATCTTGAAAGCTCTGGAATTTCTTCCTGCAATGAGCAAACACAGTCTCGTAAAAAGATTTTTTAAACCAACCAAACAATAGCTTGCACCTTCAATTCAAGCTCATGCAGAACTAACAATTTCTCAAAAAATGATCTATATTTCATTATCATTTACTCAGCAAAACATGTCATGGGCACAAGCACAAACCCATGCTACAAACAGTACCACAAGAAGTGATTTCAAAGTGTCTTCTTGGCTGTGGTGCGGCCACAGGCAATGCATGCGGAAAGGATTTTGAGGATGTACCTCTGGTGGAGTTTATGTACCTTGTATTTACATACATTCCAGGTGAGAGTTACCGGTACCGTAGGCGACTCAGGCCTTTGTTGTTGTACGCGAGTTACGTATTTCCAGTGCTAATTAACTAAAAAAATTAAATACTCAAGGATAGTAGCATTTGGTCCATTTGGACCTATCTAACAGTCAGTCCTTGCTAGGCTACAAACACAACACAACAATACAACAAATGAATATTATACGCATGATTAAGCAATTGATTAATGCAGTCTCACAGTGCGCCAAGCTCTATCTTTATGTTAGAAGTTAGCGCTTCAGAATGATTTCATTCTTATGGTTATTACTTACACGTAGTTGATTTCTGTGTCTTTGACAGTGCCTCGTTCTTCCTTGGGCACCTTCTGCAATGGGTCATCTTCCACACAGGCGCTAGATCGAAGCTGGTGGTAAAAAGAGAGAAAGAACAGAGTGAAGATCAATTATATATACTATCAAATATGGACAAATCTTTGAGCTCCTTGACTCATAAAATTAAAAGCTTTCTGTTCCTGCACACCTACAAATGACCACAACTATGAAACACAAAATTAGAAGAGTAGAAACAAAGAAGCTGCCACAATCAACACACACGCACGCACACACACACAACACACAAAGACACACACACACACAAACCAACAACTTGATGATATCATGCTGGTACAAATGTGCTGAATGCACAAGAAGACATACCAATCATAATATCCAATGAAGAGCAGCAGTGTACTTACTTTCTGTTTGTTTGTTAACTTCAAAATGCTTTTCACATCACATACTGCAACCTTGATCTTAGGTCAGTATTTAGCAAGAAGGGCTCAACATAGGATATGGCAGTGCAATGGTTGAAAGAACTCTACTCAACAGTAGGTGATAAAAAAAATAAAAAACTGAATGTTTCCCTACAGGCCACTGGCACAACAAACAGTGTAACAGTAGCACCGACCATTTCTTGCGCACACTTTTGCATTTGTGTCAAAACCAAGATAAGGATGTATAGACTCTGCAATAGATGATGAGGATGAGGATGAATGTAGCACTCATTATCCTTATGTGACTCGTGAGTCACGTTCACAATAAAGTTGTCAAAGAGACAGAGCAAAAATGTAAATGGCTACAGGAGATAATGGAGAGAGAAAAAGAAAGAAAAAAAGAATACAGTAGAAGCAGAAAAATGAAGACAGAAAAACAGACACAGCAGACAAGAAAATCACAGACAGAAAGGATAACGTACAGCTATTCAGTGATATACATACATACAAGTTCTACACACACACACACACTCACTCTCACTCTCTATCTCTCTCTCACACACACATACACACACACTCTCACTCTCTCTCTCTCACACACACAACACACACACACACACACACACACACACACACACACACACAAACACCAGACATACATACACATGTATACTAACTGTGTGGCAGACAAATCAGCAGTTACCTTGATTATCTGCTCCTCCCCGGCTGTTGAAGATGTGCACATGATATTGCCGTCATCATCAGCAGACATGAAACAGTTGTTGCAGCCATTTAGAGCCATTTTGCCCTGTAGACAGACAGACAGACAGTCACACACACACACACACACCATACACACACACACACACAGGCACAGACACACACACACACAATACAAACACACACACACATACTGTCATCAACATCATGATGATGGTCATCCATTGTCACCATCATTATGCATGGCATGTCTGCCAGAGTGACAGAGCAGAGAAGCTGGCAGACTCACCAAGCAGGACAGAGTTTGGGCAGTGGCAGGGATGCTTGGGGCGCTGCAAGTGAGTTATCTTCCCTTGATGCTGATTGATGTTGATGACAAACTGCTGTCAATTTCAGTGCACATGTTGGTGGTGTTTCATGGTAATTTGTAGGTGAGAGCCAGTACAGGATTAAATGTCTATTTTATGAGAAATGTACTCTAACTCTTTAAAAAGACAAAAGTCTTCATTTTACCTATGGCACGCATAGACTAGTTCATCCAGTCCTACCCATCTTTGGATCCTAAATCTTCTCCATGAGAGTTTACATGTGTGTGTGTGTGTGTGTGTGTGTGCGTGTGTTCCACAAAGAAAAATATTAGCTTGTGTAATATGGTGTAAAAGAGTATTTGTAAGGTGCTTATAGTTATACCTAATGTGAGCCCAAAGTACATGACACAAAAACAATAAGGTCAACTTATGTGTACTTTTTATGAACAAATGTTTATGTGAGGGAAAGCCATCAGAATTCTTCAAACAAAATGACTGAATTAAATTAAGGTGAATTAATTCATCTCAGCATCTGGAGCACACCTTTGCACAAGTGTGACACGCAAATGAAATGAAGATCAAATATGATCCTTGCAATCAATCAACAAAATTATCATGAGCACGGTCAGTGCCAACGTTATCAACTCACTATCTCAGTCTGACACACAAATACACACACTCACACACACACACACACACAAACCACCACCACCACCACCACCAACAACAACAAAGCCAGGACCCAAACCAGCCTGCCTCTGAAACCCATAATTATGATGACACACCTGCTGAAAGACAGGTTTGAACTGCCATCAGCACAGCTATTCTTAGCACAATCAACGACAGTGTCATCAACTCACTCTCTCACACATGCACACGCACATGATACACCAAAACACACACACACACACACACATAAACACATATCACCACCACCACCACAACAAAGCCAGTACCCAAACTAGCCTGCCTCTGAAACTCATACAATGACACACACAACCACCACTAAACAAAGAAAAGACCAAAACCAGCCTGAAACTGAAACTATATGATGACACACATACCACCACCACCACCACCACCACCACCACCACCACCAACTACAGCACAAAGAAAAGACCAAAACCAGCCTGCCTCTGAAACCTATATGATGACACACATACCACCACCACCACCACCAACAACAACTACAGCACAAAGAAAAGACCAAAACCAGCCTGCCTCTGAAACCTGTACAATGACACACATACCACCATCACCACCACCAACAACAACTATGGCACAAAGAAAGGACCAAAACTAGCCTGCCTCTGAAACCATACGATGACACACCACCACCACCACCACCACCAACACACAGAAAAGACCAAAACCAGCCTGCCTAGAGTGAAACCCATGTGATAACACACACACCACCACCACCACCACGACACCAACAACACAAAGAAAATACCCAAACCAGCCTGCCTAGTGTTCAAAACCCATATGATGACAGTCAGACACACACACACACACACACCACAACCACCACCACCAACACAAAGAAAAGACCCAAACCAGCTACCTCTGAAACCCATATGATGACACACACACACCACCACCACCACCACCACTGCCTACTACAACAACACCAATAAGCTGAATAACACAAAGCCAGGACCAAATATGATGCCGCACCTCCTGAAAGACGGGTTCGAACTGCTCCCTATTGCTGATGGCCTCTGACCGCCCCACCACACGGCGCTCCATGTCCACGCTCAGGTACTTTCCGTAGCCTGACTTGAACGCCACCCTGGTCTCACTCAGTTTGAGCACTGTGAACACCTCTGTTGGGTCTGGAACTTCCCCTGTGGACACCATGTGGCATTGTACAGTACCACACAAGCCGCCACTAGACGCATTCCATTCTAAGTCATTGTTTAACTTTCAGCAGCTCATCTGTAATTGTTTTTTTCAACAACAGTTGAGAGCTCACAAAAATTTACTTTACAAACAATGAAACATAATACTGAGATCACATGTTGGTAGAATTACAGGCTATCACAGTATCAGTTTGTCGTTTTGGAAAAATAAATAAAAATAAATCTGCTGTTTTTTTGTATTTAAAAAATGTCTTCTTTTCATCATTCATGTTCCATCTTTGTGAGATCACACAACAGGAAAAAAAGAAAAAAAATCCCCCCAAATTTTCTCTTTAATTTTTTTTTTTATATATATATTTTTTTATCCCTTTCCATCATGCAGAATAACTGCCATTCTCTGTTCATAATCAGTGGATGTGCCTAGTGTTTCTTGTTTTTTAATAAAACAACATTCAGTTTGTAAGTTGCAAATACTTCAGTCTTCCCTTTTGTTTCTTTGATGACAGCGTCACTGTGTTGCTCTTGGTTAATGGGTTAGCATGTTAACTCATGTCAGTTCATCAGACCCTTTGCTGCTAATGTACTATGCTATGTACTTGATAGTGTAAACGTAAATTAAGGAAAAAAGAAAAGAACAAACAAACAAAAAAGACTTCAGGATCCCATTCTTAAACATTAATAAAGAAATTTACAAAGACAGAAAAAAGAAAAGGAAAAAAAGATTTCAGGATCTTTACCGTGTGATCGCGGAGGTCCCAAGGTCAGCAGACCATTGTCAAGGGCAGTGACGTATGTTCTGTTGCCAATCTCAAAAGCCACACTCCCACTGATGTCATCAAACTGCTTGATTTCCCACCAACCGCCTGTGTTGGACCAAAATGTATCAATGAAGATCAAGCAGGAGAACAAAAGTCATGATGAAAAGTCCTGTGTTAGATAAAAATTATATAAAATTAAATAATTAAGAGAGATCAAGGAAAAGAGAACCCCCCCCCCCCCATCAAAAAGAACCCCCCAAAAAACAATTAAGCAAACAAAAAAACCAGTCACCCCCTGTGTTGGATGAAAAATGCATGATCAAATTCAAAAGATCAAGAAGGATCAAGGACAACAACAAACTCACACTAACTGACTGAAGCTGCCATTACAATTAAAATTAAAATTAAATGCTACATGATCTGGATGGTAATTGGTATGGAATATCAAACTAACTAAACTACACTGTCACTGGTGAGCCCTGTTGCTTATTTATAAATTTATATATATTACTGTAGTGATGTACACAGTTATCAGAGTTACTCTTCTAAGAAATCTAATCATGAAACGTGACTGAAGAGCTCTATCTGCTGCACTTTTGGGAACGCTACATTGTTGTTCTTATTATCAACATAGTAATACTGTTACTGTTACTGTTAGCTCTCACTCTCAGTCTTACTTATTTTTTTCTGTCATCAATCGTGATGGGCCAAGATCAGAATTTCCATTGGCACTGATCATCAAATATTTGTATCCATAACAGCCTAAAAAACTTCTACTAGTTCTAGCACTGGACTTGGACTCAGGGTATGGAAAAAAGGTCAATCACTGAATCACTTCAATCAGCCAAAAAAAAAAAATCTTAAAAATCTTGGAGCTGGATTAAGCTTAATCTGTTAAAGTTATCAGCTGCAAAAACTGCTGGCATCAGTCTTGAAATGACCGTCATGCAGTCACAAACCACAGGTCGGAGGTCAGAATTATGATTATGTATTCTGCGCTCACAGAATCTTGCTGCTCTGCAGTATGCACCACACTCATAAAAAATATCAACTTTTTCTTTTTAGTATTTTTAACAGGTGAATGAGTCACAGACTCACACTCACAGAGTACCAAACTTTTCTCTGAGTCCTTTTCCCCACCCCTGCATCAGGCTCAGAGACAACAACAACAACAAAATATTTCAGTTACTGGAATTAATAACGGAAAAGAGTAATAATAATATTAAATATATTATAAATTATATGGAACTTTTAGTAGGTATCCAAGGAGGTGATCAGAATTCTTTGCATTTTGAACATCATTTTATCATTATGTCCAAATACCATCAGAAACATTCAAACAGGGTCATATCAAATGAACACACCCAAAATTTGCAACAAAAAGTGAGTTTTATCATATCTGTGTCCAAGGAGGTATCCAAGGAGGTGATCAGAAATTCATCGGCATTTTGAACATCATTTTATCATTTATGTCACAAATACCATCAGAATCATTCAAACAGGGTCATATCAAATGAACACACCCAAAATTTGCAACAAAAAGTGAGTTTTATAATATCTGTGTCTGTCAATGTTTTCAGGGTGTGCATGTGCTCCTTTCACGCTTGATGAGTTGATCTAGGTCTAGTTTCCATGTAACTGCACATTCTTCCCAAGTGCTGATTTCAGAAAAACAATCAGTCACATAGTGATAATATACTGAGGACTCATTCGTCCCCAGACTATAAGTGTAATCAAACTCACTTTTGTTGCAAATGTTAGCTTCATTTGCTAGATAAGACCCTGTTTGAGTGATTTTGGGCTTTTATTTTTTTTAAATTTTTAAATTTGGCCCAAAATTTCCTTTTGATATTAGCTTGGGGGTCTGAAAAGGGTGGCTTAGATAAAAAAAAAGCAGAAAAGTCATTTAGCAAGTAACACCTTTTAAAAGATGTTTTTTTTATATATATAAACATTTTAGGTCTGAAAAAAAACTTGATAAAGGGAGTTGAAAAAAAAATTTAAAGTAAAAAGTTTTAAATAGAAAATGACATCGAAAATGAGACAATGAGTCATGTTTAAATTTTAATAAAAAAAAATAAAAAAAAAAATAAGGGAATAAATTTTATTTCTGTGGGTTTTGGAAACAATTTGGGCTCCATCAGTCATGTATTTTCCGAAGGAGCAGTCTGGGAGCGTGGGTTGCCATTTTAGATTCTTCAAAAAACGTGTATGGGGGGGTGACAAAAATTTTAACTTTGCCCCCCTGTTTGCCGCAAACGTAAAATTCCAGACAAAGGGTTTTAACAATCGAGCTTCCGAATGACCCGAGGGGGGCGAAAAATGGGGTTAAATTTTTACAACAAACGAGGCTTTCTTGCTGCCCCATCACCCCATTTGTGTGCGAGCACTTCAGTGAGTGCATTTTGAAACCCCATGGAAACCGCATGGGGGGTTTCTTTGAAGCTGAACGATGTTTGGACTCTTTCAAAAACCTGCCTACACTCAAAAATGTAGGTTTTTTTTTTTTTTTTTTTTTTTTTTCTTTGGGGCTCAAGGCCATTTTGCGTGACTCCCCCCGAGTGAGTAGTAGGATATGGTCACGGATTTGGGCCATGGGACGCTTTGGGACACGAAAAAGCCCTTTTTTTCCCTTTAACCCCCAGATCACAGTTTCACCCACATCATGTTTTTGCGACTTTAACGGAAAACGTGTCAAAAATCACCCCCTTGGAGCCTTTAAAAAAAACCCTTTGGTTTAACAAAAGGGGCACTTTTTTTTGATTTATCTTTTAATTTAATGATTGCTATCAATCTGTGGGGAAAAAAAACACCATCTTTATAACAAGACAGTAAAATTTAAAATTTACTCAATTCCTTTTTTTTTCTATTCAAAATTAACAATGATGTCCTGTGTTACATCCGACAGACGGGCCCCCTTAATTTTTTTTAAAAAATGAAAAAAACACAACACTGAATCAAAAATAGATGGTTTTTTAAATTTATAAATTATTGTTTCCCTGACTGCAGCATGAAATAAGGTCATCAAAAAATTTTTACATTTTATCTGTGGGTGTAACGATTATTGGATGGACATAATATTTCCCCTAAAAAAACAAGCTTTAAAATAAATTGATTTCCCTACACTGCAACAAAATGTTTACCAGCTGATTTAGTATTGGTTTTGATAACTGCAGCAATAAACAAGTTGCCTGTATAGTTGTAATTTTGTCAAAGGCCCTATTTAAGCATTTTTCTGTTGGATGTAACAACTCTATGGTAGACACAACACGTCCCTTTGTAAAGTTTGTAAATTTTCCCTTTTTCCTGTAAAACATATGCACAGCTAATAAAATCACTTATTTTTCCCTACATCTGACACATTGCTGTAAATACTGAACAAGACCGAAACCATTATTTAAAGTAATCACTGTCGGATGCCACGCATACCAGAGGACACAATGGAATATGTAACACTGAACAGTCAGTATGTGATTAGAAAAGTCAGCCAAGTTTCATTATTATCTTTCATTGACAAACATAAAACCAGTGAATTACAAATGACATTCATCCTATACCCTATTGTTAACAGCAGGTAAAATTAAATTACGAAAGACATTGATCTGGTATTCAAGTCTCACTACCTGGAAAACAACTGTAACACATTGTAAGTAACCAGAAACAGTAATGCAAAATCTGGAAAACTGATGACAAAGCATAGAGAATTTCCCATGTTAACACTAATTCTTCCCATCCTAATAAATTTAAAAGATTTGTTTTCAGTGAGTTGGCAGTTCAGCATTGAGTATTTTTATTTCTCTGCTGTTCCTAGTACTGCAGTTTTCCCAGGATGAATCTGGCTTCATGCTCCAACTAATGTTGCCCCCGCGTGTCATGAAAACACCCCCCTTTTGGAGCATCGACCTCTTTATCCTGAAAAGAAACATGCATGTACAAAATAAGGAAATTTATAAAACTGTTTTGAGGATATGTCTCCATATTTATAGGTATGACTCAACTACATGTATATTATAATATATATATAAAATTTAGATATTGTGTGTGCTGCATGGCAACGTGGTGTGTTTTGACTTTCCCCAGAATTTTAATTATATATACATCTATATCAGAATTAGGTAATATTACTAACATATATATAGTGCTGTAGTTGAAATATAATAACACAAATACCAGGTTTCCCCCTCCTTTTTTAAAATTTTTGTTCATCTGGTCTTTTCTGCATACTAACTCCACCCCCACCCTACATGGCCCCAGTATTGTATTTTTTTGTATGAAGTATGAATTTTTTGTCTTCATGTTGCATATTTATAGTGAATTGTCACAAGAATTCTATTTTATATGCTGCACTGTATTGTATTTGTACTGCAAGCAATTGTGTATAAAACTACATCAATTAAGAAATTCTATTCTGGCTTTCACTAGTTTCAGCACACACTTTAGAATGCATCGTCCTGCTAGAAATAGAATCAAAACAACAATAACAATATACTTTATTCATCCCAGGGAAATGGGAAGGCCTGGGAAGATTTAAAAAAAAAAAAACAAATCATTCCAATCAAATGTTAATGTCATGGTAATGTTTCTTTTCTTTTTTTCTTTTTTGTTGGGTTGTTGTTGTAGTGTACAATTTGTATAAATTAGTATTAAATGATAATTTACGGTTATACTTTTTTAAATTTTACTCTTTGTTCACATCACAGACGCAATAAAAACTGTAGAGTTGCCAGAAGTGTACTGAGGAGTAAGAATTTATGTCATGGCATCATGCTGTTTTGATCGATGAACAAATGAAAAAAATGCTGTCCGACAGCGGCAAATCAACTCCAAAAGTGTGCCGTCGTAACACAGGTATTTCGCCATTACGAAGTAAACATTTGAAGTATAGTTTTTTCTTTCAATGGGAAAAACTAAGAAAAAAAATAGTTCATTAGATCGAAACTTTGGGAAATTTCTGTGCAAAATCGGTCACTCGGATCGAAACACTGACCTAAAGGCCTGCTTTTGTCATCTGAGAAACAGCTGGCTACGAACAAAGAATCGCTTTGAATTTGCACACTCCGATCGAAACCGTTTAATAATGGTCACTCAATTACAAATTTATGAATGAAAAGCAAAAATAACGTTGTATCAATGAAAAGTAACTTAATTTAATCTGTCAGACGCAACATCACATTTTGATCAAAACTGTAAAAAGGTACATGACCCAAAACAAAAATTCACTCACCGCTCCTTGTTGGCACCATGTTGAAAAGAAAAAGGGGAAAGCACTGTGGGTAAACATGGCCGCACTTTGTACAAAAAGACTGCAGTCACAAAATCGACGTTTTCCCCAGGATCGGCAATTTTTCGATCGAACGACTGACAAAAATAAAAGCTTTTACATTTTAAACTTGAAAAAATAATTACAAACGGAATCCAACGTTTTTTTTATCACTGTTTTAGACTAAACACTGATTTTAGCAACAGCTTCTTTTTTTCACCACCCCCAAGTCCGAGTGAACAGTAGCAAACAACGTTTTCCCTCAGCATCGGAACCAGACCCAATGCATTTGATCAAAATAAATGTATGTTTATTTCAGTTATTCAGATTTTACAAATACAAATAGTTATGAGCCGTTTTCACAAGCATTAAAAAGCTTTGACTATGTCCCGTCAGGCAGCAAAGGGAAAATTGCCTAAGAAGAAAGATGCAAACAAAACGATAACTGAAGCGGTGCACCCGAAATGTCCACCCTTCCTTTGCCAATTTTTGGCCCGGACTTGGTGTAAATTTTCATATTTCATAACTCAAAACTGACTTTGTGGAGTCAAGTTTATCTTTATTATCTCTTTGATGCATACTCTTTCAGATAAAGTTAGGTTTGTTCAGAGAAAACTTAAACCTGAAGAAGCAATTACGACCAAAAAATGGATGGTCTTCGCCGAGCACCTTTTGGCACAGGCTCATATATTAGTTATTTACTTATTTTATTACCACTAGTTAATTAGTACACTGGCTTAAACATGACATGTAATGCTTAATGCTGTAATGGTATACATTTTATTATGCCACATTAGTACATGTACAGACCTAGATATAAATTATAATACTAGTTACTATATAGTACATTAGTATAAAACTATAATTATAATAGTAGTTAGTAACTTAGTATTATTATTAGTATGTATGTGCTTACCAGGGCCCTCTGTTTTCTTGAATTTTTTTTTGGGGGGTTTGGAACTGGATGCCCAGCCTGCTGCTCTCCATGCCTTTTTCTTGTGCTTTTTTTTTCATTAAAAATGAACCCCATTATTTATCATGATATGATATATCAAGAAATCATAACTTGAATGTTGTGTAAAATTTGAAAAAAAAAAGGTTTTAAGCAATCTATTTTCCCTTTTTCTTTTATACTTTTTCTAATTGTAGTTTGGTCGTACATAGTTAGCTTTTTGTTAACTGTTTGTTTATTCATTCAAAGACCCTGTCCGTCACTCCGTGTTGTTAATGTTATTTAATGGTAAACCGAACTTTTGTTCAATTACTTTAAATTTAACAGTGGATCATTCTGTCAACTGCAAACTCCAAATTCTAAGTATTTGCAAAAAACCAACACAAACAAAAAAACGGGGAAAAAAAAGGAAAAGGGGGGGGAAAGGGGGGGGGAAATTCCTTTTTTTTTTATTCCCCTTTAAAGTGAGTTTCCCCCCCAAAAAGAAAAGAATCAGCCACCAGCGATCAGGAACAGAGATACACAAGTATGTCTCAAAATTTATAAAAACCCAATTCGTTTTTTCTTCAGATTTCTGCTTAAGTTTCCTTTGTCAATAATTATTACGTTTCGCTTCTTTTTTCAGCGCGATATTCGAACCGAGTGCTCTCCCCTATTTTCGACCTGAATTGAAAACCCATACCATTTTCAAAAACCTACGTACCAGTTCAGGGTATGGAGTCATTATTAGTATTAGTATTAGTAGTAGTAGTACTTTTTATTACTTTTACAAACAGTAAGTATATAACATAAAATGGTGAGAAAAGTTCAGTAAATGAAAAATTTTAACAGACTTTTTAATGACAGATGAAAATGAATTAATAAAAGAATAATAAAAGTCTCCCCTCCCCCCCCCCCCCCCCCCCCCCCCCCAAAAAAAAGAAGCTTTTTTTTATTTTATTTTTTAAATCCCCAAATCGCATGCCAAATTTTTGTTAAAACTCCTAAAAAAAGCAAAAAAACAGCTCAACAAAAAGCAGATAAACATTCTACTTTTTATTTTTCACTGTTGTTCAAATGTTGTTTTTTAGCTTGAAAAAGGGGTCTTACCCCCAAAACTTCTGTTTTCTGTTTTGTCATTTTGACATTTTAAACAGCATTCTTCTTAACCTTTTATGATCTTGTTTTAGAATTCCAGCAGTCATTCGTTTCAGATTAAAAAACAATAAAAATCATTTAATTACAAAGATGCAAACAATTCATTTTGCCTCTGCCAAACTGGTATATTATGAAAATAATAAAACAATGACAAATAAACATATATATATACTTGAATTTGGCAATATAGTTGAGGTCATATAGGGATACCAATTGCGTAAAATTATTGTACCAGTTTGGGTTTTTACCAGAATGGTCTTTACGACGATTCCACTTCCGCTTATGACGGAAGCTGAAAAGGTAAACACGCAGCCGACCAAAAACAGATATGATGTCAGTGTATCATCTGTCGCAGAAGCATCACACGTGACGGTGTGATAATAATAGAACACACTCTGCTGCACATGTGACTGAGTTTTACCTTTGTTCCTTGCACGGATGGTCGTGTGAGTGCAAAATCGTATACGCCTTGAATGTAAATTTCAAGGAACCGTGACCCGACGGAGAGAAATGGTGAGAGACAAATTATCCCACAGTGTCTCATTTGGAGCGGAGCGGTTGGATTGATCTTCTTG
>JABMCL010000212.1:75000-80000 GCA_018857735.1 Alviniconcha marisindica | reverse complement strand
GTAATCAGCTCACCACAGGGACCGCGTTAGCCTTTGTGGAACGTGCAGTCTTCTGTTTGACTTCCTCTGCACCTCAATGCCGGTCCGTTTCTAATTGGACGGGGACGGTGGGGGTGGCTACAGCGAAGGCACGCGCACTGGGACCATGTCGGGGCATTCCCGACCCGCTGCCACTCGGGGAGGACCAACGCCACGGACTCTGACCAGCGGAGCCAGGCCTCCTGCAAATGGTCGACGCAGAAACGGCGACGGAGCGGCACCACGACGGAGAGAAAACCCTGACCAAGAGAGGAACGGCGGTGAAAGCTCGTCGCGCCGACTTTTCGGCCAGGGTGGAGGAACCGACGGCAGTCCACTGCGTTTCGGTCAGCAGAGCGCCGGAGACGAAACTCTTGTCCGCGACCGGCAGATAGGCAGCAACAGCAGCCCCCCTCAGATCGGCCAGCGTTGTGGAATCGACGTACACCCTGCCCGCGGCCAAGTTTGGGAAGTCGGAAACCTTGCAGTGGTCGGCGAGCTCAGGGCTGGCGACATTTTTCCACTTGGCCAACGTAGAAACCACTGCAGCCCACCACGGATCGGCCAGCGGAGAGAGAACGGCGAAAACCCAGTCTATGCCCGACTGAGGGGCGACGAAAACCCAGTCTGTGACCGATTGAGGAGCGACGAAAACCCAGTCTGTGACCGACTGAGGGATGACGAAAACCCAGTCTGTGACCGACTGAGGGGCGACGAAAACCCAGTCTATGACCGATTGCGGGACGAGGAAATTGAAACCCCTGTCTATGGCCGATTGAGGGACTACGGAAACCTTGCCTATCACCGATTAAGGGACGTTGAAAACCCGATCTGGAACCGCTTGAGAGACGACGAAAACCCAGCCCACGACCAATTGAGGGACGACGAAAACCCAGCCTATATCCGATTGAGGGACGACGAAAACCCGGTCTGTGACCGACTGAGGGATGACGAAAACCAAGTCTATGACCGACTGAGGGGCGACGAAAACCCAGTCTATGACCGATTGAGGGACGAGGAAATTGAAACCCCTGTCTATGGCCGATTGAGGGACTACGGAAACCTTGCCTATCACCGATTAAGGGACGTTGAAAACCCGATCTGGAACCGCTTGAGGGACGACGAAAACCCAGCCCACGACCAATTGAGGGACGACGAAAACCCAGCCTATATCCGATTGAGGGACGACGAAAACGCAGCCCGTGACCAACTGAGGGACGACGAAAACCCTGTCTGGGACCACTTTGGGGACGACGAGAACCTTCCTGAGGTGGTTCCACAGAGAAACGACGACGAGCTGGCCCAGCGTGACCGACAGGCACATGGACAGCAGGAACTTGTAGTAAACAGGCTGCAGCCGCTGGTGGCACAGGCTAACCCTTGGGCGGAAGTGACGTCACCTGGTCCCAGCAGGGAACCTCTCTTGCAGGATCAGGTAGGCGCGTTGACAGGTTTATTTTTATTATGGGGTGGGGTTGGGGGTGGGGGGTAGCAACTTCAAAATCCTCCCCCCCCCCAAGCGCCATCATCGGGTATAGTTTTTAGTGTAATTTTCTAATTGTTTATTTGTTTAATTAATGGTGGTGATGATTATAAAGGCGTGGGGTTAGGGAGGGTGGTTTTTGGTGATGGAGGGGGGCGGGGGAGGAGGGGGGGGGCATTTTTGCGGATTAACATACTAACTCTCACGCTGTGTTTGCCTTCTGCTTCATTTGATCAATTGATGTACGGTGTTCTTGGAGGCCTTCATTGTGCACGGTCGGTCGGCTCCATTGTTGTCACTCCTGGCCGCAGTCCAGAAATGCCACCAGTCGAGAGGGACACCCACAGGCGCTCGCAGTTGGTGAGATGAAGTAGCATCGCAAACCCATGAAAGGAAGACGGAATAAAAACGGAAGCATCTACTCCGAACGCCTGTGCTTTCAGTGGTCCGGGTTGTGGTCAGTATTCGCGTTGTCGTTTAAAGGTACAGTCTGACCTTAAAGTCGGTGACCAGGTTGGTGCTGTTTCGCCGCAGAGGCATTTTTTTCCGGTCAGAGCCTGTGTGGAACTGACTGGGAAGAAACCTCACAAGGCGGGCAATAGAAGGGAGTAAGTGGCTTTTGTTTACTCACCTACAGCGATAAGTTTCATCCTAGTGTACCGGAGACTGTTTGTTAACTTGATGAGAAGGGGTAGGGGCGGGTGGGGGGGGGGGGGGGGAGAGAGAGAGAGAGTGAGAGAGAGAGAGAACTCGAACTCGAAAACTTTATTTTCCAAGGATTGTAGTTTAGGTTCATTTAGACCTGTCTAACAACTAGTCTTGCTAAACTATTGAATAAGTGAAAAATGGAGAAACAATTATAAAGAGAGAGAGAGAGAGAGAGAGAGAGAGAGAGAGAGAGAGAGGAGAGAGAGAGAGGAACTGAACTCGAAAACTCTATTTTCCAAGGATTGTAGTTTAGGTTCATTTAGACCTGTCTAACAACTAGTCCTTGCTAAACTATTGAATAAGTGAAAAAATGGAGAAACAATTATAAAGAGAGAGAGAGAGAGAGAGAGAGAGAGAGAGAGAGAGAGAGAGAGAGAGAGAGAGAGAAGTGTGTGTCTCTGTATGTGCCCAGCCCGTGTGTGTGTGTGTGTGTGTGTGTGTGTGTGTGTGTGTGTGTGTGTGTGTGTGTGTGTGTGTGTGGTCACGTCAGTGTGTGGTGTGTGTGTGTGTTGTGTGTGTGCGTGCGTCGTGCGTGCTGTGATGTGTGTGTGTGTGTGTGTGTGTGTGTGTGTGTGTGTGTGTGTGTGTGTGTGTGTGTGTGTACACGTACATGTGTGTTTGCGTGTGTGTGTGTTTGTGTGTGTGTGCGCGCGCGCGTGCGTGCGTGGTGTCGTGCAGTGCGTGCGTGTATGTGTGTGTGTGTGTGTGTGTGTGTGTGTGTGTGTGTGTGTGTGTGTGATTTAGTCTCGTGCATTACCGTGGTGTGACCAATCTGAAGTCAGCGCGTGCACCTTCAACCGGGCATAATGACGAGACTCGTACCGGTTCACCTCCGGATCGGCTTGTATTTTGTTATACCCCGTGTGTGTGTGTGTGTGTGTGTGTGTGTGTGTGTGTGTGTGTGTGTGTGTGTGTGTGTGTGTGTGTGTGGGGGGTGGGGTGGGGGAGGGGGGCAGAAACAAGGTATTTTGCTGTGCACGGTGACAAACGTTGTTCAGCCAGGTGTGGTCAAGCGCACGCCTCACTGAACCCTAGCTACGCGAAGGCCCGTACAAGTTGACACAGGGCATCTCAGAAACAATTAGTCTTGTAGGCTGTACACCCAGTCCTGGTGTTTCTAGCAGAAGGCACGGACGTCGCGGGAAAGGCAGCCTCTCAGGATGTTTTTGCCACGGCCCGTGTATACGCATCCCTTGCTTCAAGCTCAGCGTCATAGCGATTTGAGCGAAACTGGTGTGAGTATATTTGAGAATCATTGATGATTTAGAATCGCATGCGACAAAAAGCGCAGCGAGTCTGCTCGAGAGCGGAAAATAGCGCTGTACAAAAGCGAGCATCGGTCAATCGGGCTTGTCTGCGTACTCCGCTAGTTGCTGTTTCAACAGCTGTGTTCCGCATAGCTGTTTAACTAATAAACAGCAGTTAGCGGAGTGAACAAGTTGTTTGGCACTGGCGGTGTCCCCACCTCCTTGACACTGTTGTTCTGGCGATGGCCGCAGTGACGGTCTCTTCGGTCTTTACGGGTAGCAGCGCACGGACGGGCTATTCATCTCTACCCGATTCACCCCTTTCTCCGTCCCTGATAAGCCTTATGGTTTCTGTGGACGTAAATTACCACGATTACTGTCTTACCTATCAGGTATATTTAGAGATATTGACTGATTGATATACTGATTGACTGTCTGAGTTCGGGCTTAAAATTGTTGTGTATTTGGGAACATCTTTTTCTGTACCTGTGCGGGTACCGTACCGTCAGTGAAGAGACGTGTTACTTGGCAGAACTGATTGATTGTTATACTGATTGACTGATTGATTTCGGGCTTAAAATTGTGTTCGGGAACGTCTTTTTTCTGTACCTGTGTGGGTACCGTACCGTCAGTGAAGAGACGTGCTACTTGGTGCAGTCTGGCACAATTGACTGATATATCGTCTGACTGATTGATTTCGGGCATAAAACTGTTGCGTGTTCAGGAACATCTGTCTCTACCTGTGTGGGTACCGTACCCGTCAGTGAAGAGACGTGTTACTTGGTGCAGTCTGGCAATGTTGATTGATTGATATATTGACTGATTGATTGATTTCGGGCTTAAAATTGTTGAGTTGGGAACATCTTTTTCTGTACCTGTGTGGGTACCGTACCCGTCAGTGAAGAGACGTGTTACTTGGTGCAGACTGGCAGTGTTGATTGATTGATATATTGTCTGACTGATTGATTTCGGGCATACAATTGTTGCGTGTTCGGGAACATCTTTTTCTGTACTTGATTTCGGGCTTAAAATTGTTGCGTGTTCGGGAACATCTTTTTCTGTACTTGATTTCGGGCTTAAAATTGTTGCGTGTTCGGGAACATTTTTCTCTGTACCTGTGTGGGTACCGTACCCGTCAATGAAGAGACGTGTTACTTGGTAGAGTCTGGCAGTGTTGACATGATGGCAGCTGTAGGGATTTCCACGCCGCTGCAGTTTTGTGGTCTTTCTTTCTTGACCGGTTGCCGTGCTGATCAGCCTCGTTGCCGTGCTGTTCAGCCTCGTTGCCGTGCTGTTCAGCCTCGTTGCCGTGCTGTTCAGCCTCGTTGCCGTGCTGATCAGCCTCGTTGCCGTGCTGATCAGCCTCGTTGCCGTGCTGAATTAAAAAACCTGTATTGATCATCTGATGGTATCGCTAACGGGATAAGTAGCTTGCGTGGTAGGGGTGAGATTAGCGTAGGTTGGGGGTGGGGGGGCGGGGGCGGGGGCGAAAGCGGCAGAGGAGAAGACATAAAACATAAGAGTTTTATTCGTTAATGCCACAT
>JABMCL010000212.1:62500-70000 GCA_018857735.1 Alviniconcha marisindica | reverse complement strand
GCGCGCCCTGACTACACGAGTTGCGTGCCCTGACTGTCTGTGTTGCGTGCCCTGACGGCATGTCTTGCGTGCCCCGACGGCATGTGTTACGTTGCCTGACTGCATGTGTTGCGTGCCCTGACTGTCTCTCTTGCGTGCCCTGACTGCACGTTTTGCGTGCCCTGACGGAATGTGTTGCGTTGCCTGACTACATGTGTTGCGTGCCCTGACTGTGTTGCGTGCCCTGACTGCACGTGTTGCGTGCCCTGACGGAATATGTTGCGTGCCCTGACTGCCTGTGTTGGGTGCCCTGACTGCATGTGTGACGTGTGTTGCGTGCCTTGAATGTATGTGTTGCGTGCCCTGACTGCGTGTGTTGCGTGCCTGACTGTGTGTGTTGCGTGCCTTGACTGCGTGTTTTGCGTGCCCTTGACAGCATAGCGCTGGCTCGTAACAGCAATCAGACAGACAATCGCTCAAGTGCGGTTTGAATCCCTGGAGTTGAACGTGGATTGTTGTAAACTTTGGGACAATCGCCGAGTCATTGTAACTTTTGGGGACAATCGCCGAGTCAGTGTAACTTTTGGGGACAATCGCCGAGTCAGTGTAACTTTTGGGACAAACGCCGAGTCGTTGTAACTTTTGGGACAAACGCCAAGTCAGTGTAACTTTTGGGGACAAACGCCGAGTCAGTGTAACATTTGGGGCAAACGCCGAGTCATTGTAACTTTTGGGACAAACGCCAAGTCAGTGTAACTTTTGGGGTCAAACGCCGAGTCAGTGTAATTTTGGGGACAAACGCCGAGTCAGTGTAATTTTGGGGACAAGCGCCGAGCCAGTGTAACTTTTGGGACAAACGCCGAGCCAGTGTAACTTTTGGGGACAAACGCCGAGTCAGTGTAACTTTTGGGGACAAACGCCGTCATTTCTGTGGGGCGGGAGGGGGGGGGGGGGGGGGGGGGAATTATACATAATTATCTTGCTATACTGTTATTATCACCGGGACTGGAACAACAAATTATTACGCATGTCAAAATGTTGGGTTGTAGCTTGCAGAACAGCTCTGGGACTCTAAAGAGGACATGCTGTACTCGGACTGCCGAATTAATCCTAACAATAATCGATAGATTTTTTTTATGGCGCCACATCGCGCAAGAGCCTGGAGCGCTTACGAAGACATAAAGATACGCTCATTTTGTCACGCACACACACGTAAGCCCCCCCCCCCCCCCCCCCCCACACCCCACACACACACACAGCACGCACGCGCACGCACCACGCACGCACGCACGCACGCACGCACGCACGCACGCACGCACGCACGCACGCACACACACACACACACACACACACACACACACGCGCGCGCGCGCGCACGCGTTATATATAAAGATACGCTCATTTTGTCACGCACAACACGTAAGCCCCCCCCACACACACACACACACACACACACACGCACGCACGCACGCACGCACAACAACACACACACACACACACACACACACACACACACACACACACACACACACACACACACACACCCCACATAATATATATATATATATATATATATATATATATATATATATAACCCCTGAGGAGAATCATGGGACGCCGAATAAGACTAAGAGGAAGAAGGTGTGCTGTGCTTGCTTTGGCTGAGGTAATCTTTGGCTCAGAAACACTCCAGATTGCACCGACTTTAATCTTACCCCCGCAGCCAATCCGCCCCATGCGTGTAGGGTGGGGGTAGCCATACACACGTTGAATATATTTGTTCTCTCTCTCTCTCTCTCTCTCTCTCTCTCTCTCTCCTCTCTCTCTCTCGCTCTCGCTCTCTCTCTCTCTCTCGCTGTGTCTGTGTCTCTCTTTTTGTCTCCCCCACTCTCTCCCCCCCCCTCTCTCTCTTTGTCTCCCCCACTCTCTCTCCCTCCCCCCCTCCTCTCTCCCCCCTCTCTCTTTGTCTCTCCCACTCTCTCTCCCTCCCTCCCCTCCTCTCTGTCGTCTGTCTCTTTCTGTCTTTGTCCCCCCCCCCCCCCACTCTCTCTCTCTGTCTCTCTCTCTTTGTCTCCCCACTCTCCCTCCCTCCCTCCCTCCCTCTGTACCAATGTAGTAACCAGGTGACCGAAAGTAAGTAAACATGGTGCTTAATGTCCACAGAAACCATAAGGCTTATTAGAGACGGGGAGAATGGGGGGAAGGGGGTATGGAGGTGGGGGAAGAGGGAGAGTATATATACCTATCGCTACACTGCCGCCACCAGAATGACTTCTGCTATTAAGATGGGCAGCGATGAGAGCCATTTTAATGTTTGAGTGGGAAGTGATGGACAAAGTCACAAGACAGTGTCCACAAACCACGGCCTTTTTGAAGAGAAAGGAGAGCTGAAGCGGTATCGAACCGAGGTCCTTCCGCTTACCAACCTAACGCCTTACCGCTGGGCCAAACCGGCTCACAGGTGACCGAAGGACTGCTTCAGCCCATGAACGTGGATGGAGACGATTCCACCCGGTGTGCATTTTTTTTTTTCTTTCTCAGACGGGTAACACTAACAGTAAAGGGTGTGGACAAGAAATTGGCGGGTGTCATTTCATGCTGGACAAGCCAGGAAAGCGGTCTGCTCCTAGCTAGCACGTTCGATCGATAAACGGCTGTGTTCACACAGCAACGTGCCATGTTCTCATTTTTCCTTTCTCAGGTAGTCAACTCCCCTCGCTCCATTTTTTTTCTCTGTCTTCTCTATATGTGTGTGTGTGTGTGTGTGTGTGTGTGTGTGTGTGTGTGTGTGTGTGTGTGTGTGTGAGAGAGAGAGAGAGAGAGAGAGAGAGAGAGAGAGAGAGAGAGAGAGAGAGAGAGAGAGAGAGTTTGTGTTTGTACGTGGGTGAGTGTTTGTGTGTGCGCTTCCTCATGTTCGTACCGTTTTCTACATGATCAACAGAGCGTTATAATGGAGGGGGGGGGGGGGGAGAGAAGAGAGAGAGAGAGAATGACTGACTGACTGACTGGCTGGCTGGCTGGCTGGCTGACTGGCTGAACTTTATTACGCAATGATAAAGGTTTAGAAACGAATTCCTGTTGGGCAACCTGTCCCTGGTACAATTACAACACATGCAAACAGTACAACAAAACTGAGTTTAAAAAGGAAAAGAAAAAAAGAACAGGATGTGATGGAATGAAATTCAAAAGAAAAAAGACAAGACGGGAGCGAAATGGAAGTAACTAATTAAACTTTAGAAGTTTAGGGGGGGGAAAATCATAGTTTAACATATATATCAGAAGAAAGAGGGACAGAGAGGAGGGGTGGGGTGTAAAATGAGATCAAACAACAGAGAGAGAGAGAGAGAGAGAGAGAGAGAGGGAGAGAGAGAGAGAGAGAGAGAGTCGGCGTTGTGAATGAATTATGCAAATGTCGCGTGATGACTCATACATCAAATACGGGTGGAGCGAATAGGAGCGATGCCGCTGCCTTCAGCATCAGGTGTAGTCGGTGTAGCTGGCGTAGTCGGCTGTCGTGGGAGGCAGTACTGGCGTTGGTCTTTGCCTCGATCTGCTGAAAAGCGTGGAGTTGGCGGGATCCCGAGCAGGGCTGACAGAAAGGGGACTCTTTGTATCTATCGGGCGTTCGATCGTGGGCCGAGCATAAGGCTGCTACATGGCGTGATGTATACCGAGGTTACGGTAAGGTGTGTGTCGTGTGTGTGTGTGTGTGTGTGTGTGAGTGTGTGAGAGAGAGAGAGAGAGTAGATGAGAGAGAGTGGAGAGGGGAGAGAGGGACGAGAGAGAGGGAGTATATGGGCGTTGTGTGTGTGTGTGGTGTGTGTGTGTGTGTGTGGTGTGTGTGTGTGTGTGGTGTGTGGGGTGTGTGTGGGAGAGGGAGGGGGGAGGTAGGGGAGAGAGAGAGAGAGAGAGAGAGAGAGAGGAGTATGTGTGTGTGTGTGTGTGTGTGTGTGTGTGTGTGTGTGTGTGTGTGTGTGTGTGTGAGAGAGAGAGAGAGAGAGAGAGAGAGAGAGAGAAAGTATGTGTGAGTGTGTGTGTATGTGTGTATGAGAGAGAGAGAGACAGATAAGATAAAATAAGATAATACTTTTTAAGCACGTGTCGGCTTTTTTGCAGATCCGTCCCTGATGACAAACACAGCAACACTCAATACATCAGACAAGAATTCAATTAAATACGCTAGAAAAAAAAAGAAAAAGAAAAAAAACAAGACAAAAACAACAACAAAATGACTTAAAAACGAAACAAAAACTAATTTCTGTCTTAAAATCACATCATACAGAACAATAATAAAGGAAAGTAAGACCAATTCAAAACAATTTTAGGAGAGAGAAAAAGAATAAGAGAGAGGAGAGAGAGATAAGACAGACTACAGATAAAACAGACATCTAAAAAAAACAAATTACACGAAGAAAGGAAGAGACGACAGAATAAGACACCACACACACGACAGAAACAAGACACACCTAACAGGATAGAAGCTAAGCGAGAGAGCAATACAGAGAGAGACAGAGAGAGAAAGAGAGTGTGTGTGTGTGCGGTTCAGAAATTTTGAAATGAGGAGCTTTTGTGTGAATTTCTTCCGTTTCTTCCTCGTCTTCTTTTGTTCCTTAGAATTTTCTCCTCCCCCCCCCCCCCCCCACAGTCACAGACCTGCAGAACAGTTATTGCATAGATTGTAATACACGCACTGTTCTATTAATTTGATTGGGACACTGTAATGGCGTTGTGTCATCTGTACTGTGCTGAAGGACTGTCTTTCTTGGTCTGCATAGTTAAATGGGAGAGAAATGAAGAGAGAGAGAGAGAGGGTGGGGGGGGGGGGGAGAGAGAGACAGACAGACAGACAGACACAGACAGACAGACAGACAGACAGACTTACAGAGAGAGAGAGAGACTTACAGAGAGAGAGAGAGAGAGACTTACAGAGAGAGAGAGAGAGAGAGAGAGAGAGAGAGAGAGAGAGAGAGAGAGAGAGAGAGAGAGAGAGAGAGACAGACAGACAGACAGACAGACAGACAGACAGACTTACAGAGAGAGACAGACAGACAGACTTACAGAGAGAGAGAGAGAGAGACAGACAGACAGACAGACAGACTTACAGAGAGAGACAGACAGACAGACTTACAGAGACAGAGACAGACAGACAGACAAAGACTTACAGAGACAGAGAGAGACAGAGACTTACACAGAGAGAGGGGGAGTGAGACAGACAGACAGACAGAGAGAGACTTAAAGAGAGAGAGAGAGAGACAGAGAGAGAGACTTAAAGAGAGAGAGAGACTTACAGAGAGAGAGAGACAGAGACAGAGAGAGGTGGATAAAAGGGTGATGGTGGGGATGGAGGAAGAAAACAGAGATGAAGAGCGGGAAAGATGCTTGAGAGAGACTCTGAAATAGGAAACGTGGGAAGGAGGTGAGATGGGGGAGGGGGGTCTGAGATGTTGTGTAGCGCCAGAGAAAGATGCAGATGTTTTATGATGGGTTTCATAAAACGTCATTGGCCATTCGCCACGTGTTGCTCGTGCTGTTTAGCTCCCACAACTCCCTTTGTCTGTTTCCCCTTACATAAATAGACTATAATGAGAGAGAGAGAGAGAGAGAGAGAGAGAGAGAGAGAGAGAGAGAGAGAGAGAACGCCCCCCCCCACCATAATATATATATATATATATATTAATAAATATATAAAAAAAACGCACCACACACGCACGCAAGCACACACACACACACACACACACACACACACACACACACACACACACACACACACACACACACACACACACACGGACACACACAAAGCGCACGATAGAAGTTTTACGACCCACAGTCGTGCCTCGATGCGAGTATAAACAGGCTTTTCTTATTTACCTTTGTTCATCATCAGCTGCCGTACATTCAGGTCAACTGCATAAATTCCGATCAGTTCAGCCGGAGCATGAAGTCGCCCAAAGGTTAAGAGAAAAGAAAAGAAAAAAAGTCTTTCTCACGACATGCTGGTAAGAGAGTCTTCTTCACCGCGTCAACTTGCTCTCGAATGGGGCGAAAGTGTCGGAAACAAAGACGAAAGGTCGGCACGTGAAAGGGTTGCTGGCTATTTGAAGGTCTGTGAGTGTGACGTTCGTTCACGACTCTGGCTATTTGAAGGTCTGTGACGTTCTTTCACGACTCTCTCCTCTCTGGGACCGTTTATGGCGGCGGCGACAGTCAGAGTGGTTAGAGTTATGGGTGTGTGTGGGAACTTTAAAACCTTTCTTTGTCTGGCCGGACTAGGCGCACAGGCACATGCGGGGAGGTCAGATTTTAAATTGATATATATAATTATATATTATTACCTTTGCTTGATTTGTGGTGGTAAGTCGTTGTAACTTCAAGATCCAAACACACAAAAGGTTAAAGACACCGCTAATTTGAATGGGACAACACAAAACACACACACACACACACACACACACACACACGCACGCACGCACGCACGCACGCACGCACGCACGCACGCACGCACATTAATTTCTTTTTGGATTAAAATCAGTGTTTTTTGTTGCTTTATTTTGATCTTTTGTGTGTGTAGGTCTTAATTAGCAGTTAGCAATCAACTTTGTTTCAGATTGTGTGTGTGTGTGTGTGTGTGTGTGTGTGTGTGTGTGTGTGTGTGTGTGTGTGTGTGTGTGTGTGTGTGTGTGTGTGTGTGTGGTGTGTGTGTGTGTGTGTGTGTGTGTGTGTGTGTGTGTGTGTGTGTGTGGTTGCGGATATTGTTGTTGTCACTTCATTTTTCGGCATTTATGAAGCACGATTGTTGGGAACGATTTCCAATGGAGGGGGCAGGGAAGGTATGCTAGACTCGTGTACTTGCACATCGACCTTACTGCAAGTGGCTGTTGCAACATGCCCCCTCTTATGTCACCACCTGTATATATATAAGCTGTCTATATATTGTGTGTATTTGCCCTCTTTCCTCATCAGTTGTCAGTTTCTATTTCTGACTGGCGAACGAACCGCGGATTCGATCCAGATTCGAATCAGTTTCGGTTCGATTTCTGTCCAAGAACTTCTGTTTTGTTGTTTATACTTATAGACTTTTTTCCCCCTTCCGGTTCCTGACAGTGAAAAATGTAGTTGTTGCTGTGGTGACTTTGTAACGGTAGGTAAAGTCTAATTTCCACTTGCCTCCGCCTGCTGAGATTTCGGTCCCAGCCAATGCCTCTCCGGAGACGATCCCACACTAAGCAAGTCGGATCATGCAGCGCTCTGTGCCCTTCGTCGAGACAGTGTTTTATCCCAGACCGGAAGTCCACAGCGGTTATATATATCTGTATGGATACCCGTGTGTGGAGGTTTGTGTGGATTTCTTTTGTTTTTGTTGTGTTTTTCTCACAGTCAACTTAATATAATGATAATAATGTATATTTATCATGCGCTCATCGATACCCCGAGCGTTCACATGATACATATTAACCTAAATACAATATTCTATACAGACGTAGGACACAGTCCCACCAAAACAATTTACATAAGGTATTA
>JABMCL010000212.1:52500-60000 GCA_018857735.1 Alviniconcha marisindica | reverse complement strand
TCACTGGGCTGGCAAGCTGGCAAGTCTGAATGGCTTCAGCATGTCACTGAGGACACTGCATTGAACGGAAAGGTGGGGGTGGGCAATGGGAGGGGGCACATAGCGTAGCTAAGCTTTTAATTGATGGGAATTCAGTAGCTCTCTCTCTCTCTCTCTCTCTCTCTCTCTCTCTCTCTCTCTCTCTCTCAGTAGCTTAGCAAGGACTAGTTGTTAGACAGGTTTAAACCTAAACTACAATCCTTGTAAAATAATGTTTTTGAGTTCGAGTTCATGTTCTCTCTCTCTCTCTCTCCCCCCCCTCTCTCTCTCTCTCTCTCCACACACACACACACACACACACACACACACACACATGCATGGATAATCTTTGTATAATACTGTGCAGATCTAGTGCACTAGTTCAAAAGTACAGGAACAGGTATGATTTATCCTCCCCCCTCGTCCCCCCCCCCCCCAACCTTCCCCCCTTCTCTCTCTTTTGCTTTTGTTTTTGTACTCCTACAAAAGAAAAAGAAGAAAAAAAGAAAAAGACAAACTCCAACTACTTTTTACTCTTGATCTTGTGACCTGTGCTGCTTTTATTTGCTACCTCTTTCTTTCTTTTCATCGTTATACATTCTTTTTTGTTTTCATTTTTTTCTTTCCTCATTTCTCAACTCATCCCCCCACCCCCACACACACCAGTTTAAATGTCATAGTTGGTGGCCCTTAATTTCCTTCATACCTTCTCTCCCCCCCCCCCCCACCCCCCCCACCCCCCCCACCCCCTCTGTGTGTCTCTCTCAGTATACAATCTGTTCTTCACATAAATATTAAGTTTGGAATAGCTACAAAATGAAACAGAGTATCCTGAGAATCCAGTATGATGAAAAACTACAACTCGGTGAGCTGACGGGGTGCTTGGCTATGGGGGGGGGGGGGGGGGGGGGGGGGGGGGGAGGCAGTTGGGTGAATCTCACTAAAGATGATAAAGTGATAAAGGCAACATAGCTTCAAAGAAAAATGAGGCCCTAACCTTTCATTTTCTTTTTAAGGCAACCGGTGCAAAGCAACAGTATATATATACAAGTTCTCCTCCAAATGCAAGCTATTTGTTCATCATTATCCTTGCACTGCAGCCATGCAGTAGGCTGACAGTTCAACCATGCTTAGAATTATTATACACAGCATCTTGAATATGAGGTCAGTGTCATGTTGTCTCACTAGACAGTCAGACGACCAGGGTGTGCACAATGCAACAGGACAGAGAAACAAACTGAAACACCTGCATGCTGAAAATCCAGCAATACAAACGCAAGACTCATGGCTTTCGCACTTTCTCTTGCTTTGGACCCGCATTTGGAATTCACTCCCATAGGACCTTAGACACTGCTCAACCCTGTCATCTTTTAAAGCCAAAATGAAAACCTTGCTCTTCTCACAGTATTTCCACCCCCAACTAATATATATCATTACCTAGTTTCTGCTACAGTCATGTGTGTGTGTGGTGTGTGTGTGTGTGTGTGTTGTGTGTGTGTTTCCATATGATACCTTATGTAAATATTTTTTGGCAGGACTGTGCTCTACATGCGTATAGAATATTGTATTTAGGTTAATATGTATCATGTGAGCGCTCAGGGCATTGATGAGCGCATGATAAATGCACATTATTATTATTATCATGTTATTATTAAACTAAACCCAACTGACAGAAATGACAACAACAAATCTCTCATACTCAGTGACAGAGTGAAAACGTTACTTTGCTCCAATGAACACATTTGAAATCTACATCTTGTTTCCTAAACTAAGCGCCAAGCAGTTACAGATTTACGAAGATTCTTACTCTTTTGTGCAATATTGAAAATGCCTGGAACGTTCAGGAATGCGGAAGTATAGGAAGTGTAAGCAGAGTTATTTCCCTTCCACAACAAAGCGGCTTGCAGACGACCCGTGGACTGGTTCCATGTTTTCCCCACGATTTGCTTGTGATTATGCCATTCACCGGCTTCCCAGTGCAAGTACAGGCGGCCATTGAGGGTCTGTTGGAGGAAAACCGCGTGACAAACTGGAATATCGTCGCGGACACGTCATTTACCAGCGTTGTCGTGCGGTTCACCGAAGTAACCGAGGCAGAAAATGGCGGCGGTCCGGCCTTGGGTCCCAGATTCCCGACTAACCTAGACTCGGCGTTGGACGCACTGCTGCTGGAGAACCGCGTTATCAACTGGGGAATTACGGCGGAAAGAACCGGGCACATCACAGTCGTGTTGCGTTTTAAACCCACGGACATTTTTGGAGGCGACGCTGTCTTTGCGCTGGTTGCGGAGCCCGTCGAACCCGTACTCTCACCGAGCCGCGCTGTCAGAGCGAATCGGCCTCGTAGCAGGCAAATGAATCGGCAGAGAGGAGACAGGGGGACAGACAGCGACAACGCTGAGCCCGCGGACACGGCTCAGAGCAGCGCCGGTAGTGACCGCGAGGCAAGTTGCAGTAACCAGCCCCCCCCCCCCCCCCCCCCCCCCCCCCCCCCCCCCCCCCCCCCCCCCCCCCCCCCCCCCCCCTCCGTCACACACAAACACACACATACACATGTGCGCGCGTTATCTTAAGCAGTAACGTAACAGCAGTAGCAACAATAGTCGTTTTGATTAATCTGTTTCTGTCTTCTGTGTGTTTGCATTTAAATCTGTTTCTGTCATGTGTTGTTTTCATTCCGCTGGCTGTTGATAGTGTTAGACTTGCCTTCTTGCAAGGTAAAACATGGGCAACAGTATAGAGTGCTGTGCCATTATTAATTTTATTATGGATGAATGAGGTACACGTTTTCTATGATTTTGCCTGAATGACAGTGCTTTTTTTTCTGCTTTTTTCTCTCGTTTTTTTGCTTAAAAAAATAATTAAAAAATTGGTTGCTACTGAACCAGTGTAGTGTCACTAGCCACAGAGGACATCTGATTTGTTGTTGTTGTTGAAACAACAGCTTGATCATCTTGTGGTTTTATTTATTTATAATGATGATATAATTAAGGAATTATTTGTAAAACATGAATCTCTGACATAAAAATAGAGCTTGGCTAATGTACAAAATCAAATTTTAATACCGCAGCAGTAAGACGTGCATGCACAGTGACAGATGCAGGCATGCATGCACGCACACACATGCATGCACACACACATGCCTGTGCGCGCACGCACACATACAGTGTAGCAGTAGCAGGTTTTAAACAGATAGGTCTTCAGAATGGTTTTGAATGCGTTTATGTGTATAATTACTATTGGAAAGAAAACAAAAATTGGAATGGGTTTCTCTGTCTGTGTTTAATTAAACTGACAGCCGATGCAATGAGTTGGTAATGCATGAGGTTGTCTGTGTTTGAGACCATGGAAGATGATGGGTTATGTCACTGCTTTATCTAGTGCATGTCTCAGTGAATTGTCTGTGTTTGAGACCATGGAAGATGATGGGTTTGTTGCTGCTGGATCAGGTTGATGTCTCAGTGGATTGTCTATAGATGTTTCAGACCACGGAAAGAGGTCATGATGTCTGCTGTATGTCTCTTTTTATCAACTATGCCATGGAGGTGGCACTGGGTTGATGATGCTGTCTCTTGATAGGTTATGTGTCTGTGTTTGAGACCATGGAAAGTCATGATGTCTGCTGTATAGTGTATGCCTCTTTTTATCAATTATGCCATGGAGGTGGCACTGGCTTGATGATGCTGTCTCTTGATAGGTTATGTGTCTGTGTTTGAGACCATGGAAAGAGGTCATGATGTCTGCTGTATAGCGTATGCCTCTTTTTATCAATTATGCCATGGAGGTGGCACTGGCTTGATGATGCTGTCTCTTGATAGGTTATGTGTCTGTGTTTGAGTCTCAAGGAGGCAGAGTGGAATGGCACGCAACATTTTGGCAAGTCATGAACATTTTCTTTCAGACTACAGCAGGTAATCTAGTCAGCAATGTGTCCCATCTTGATGAGTTTTGAGTCTTTCCTTCAGACCACTGAAAACGGCTATGTGTCAGTGACGCGCAAGGTCTTCATGTACTTTATACACATGTTGATACCTTGTTCATCTTTGTTTCAGACAATGGAAGGAGGTGACAGGTCCCAACCACTGGCTGCACTCCCACAAGAGTCCCGGACACTGAAGGATGAGAACAACTTCATCCAGAACGTTTCACAGTTCTTCAACCAGGAGGACATCAGCGATGTGGTGCTCAAGGTCGGAGAGAAGAAGTTTTTCGGACACAAGTTTGTTCTGGCCAAGTCGTCAGAGGTCTTTCGCACGATGCTGTACGACAAGCGCTGGCAACAGGCGGGACTGCCAGAGATAGACCTGGAGGAGACGGAGGAGTGTCAGCGCCACTTTGAACCCTTCCTTCGCTTCCTGTACACCGCAGAGGTGCAGATCTGCACGGAGTCTGCTGTGGGGATCCTGTGCCTGGCTGACAAATACAGCGTGATGTCACTGAAGAACCTGTGCACACGGTACATGGTGGAGAACACCCAGTCCCCGAAAGTGCGCAACGCCCTCAACTGGTACTCGTGGGCCAAGGCCCTGCACATGGACGAGCTGATCGACTCGTGCACCAAGACGATCTCTTGGAACATGGAGCAGCTCTTCGCACTGCCTGAGTGGCTGCAGATGGAGATTGACTTTGTGGCTGACATCCTCAGCAACCCCCAGCTGGTGGTGTCCAATGAGCATCTTCTGTACAATGCCGTGGAGCGCTGGCTTCTCCATGACAACCACCTGGCAGAACTTGCTGAGAACAGCAAGAAGTTGTTGCCCCTGGTGCGCTTTCCACAGATGATGGTGCAGCAGCTTTATAAGGTAATGTTGAGGAATGCGATGGTAATGTTGAACATTAACTGTTACTTTTCTTTCCTGCAGAATGTGCATTGTGTTGCACAGTGTCATTTGTCATTATTCTTTTAGTGAGTGACTGCTTAATAAAATGCAGGCTTTACTGCTGGTCAGGGAGAAAAGCAGGAATCTAGAAAAGACAAATGTGTGATTTCTCTTGTGTTTGTGTGGTGCTGAGCAGCAGTACTGAATTTTGTGACTGCTACATGGAGAATTTCAAGTCCTAGTCAGTATTTGTATTTTTAATTTTCCCAGTTTTTGTCATCACTGCTGCGACACTGCACAGATATATGAAATCCAACCTTAATAAATGCATTGGGCCATAAACTTAAAGAAAATGTCTTATGCCTGTGTGTTCAGGTAGAAACAGGGGACCTGGCATCAAAGGAGGGATCCAGAGACCTGATAGAAAAGCTGCTCAACCAGGCATACCGATTCAGGTCCCTGTGCCCATTCCAGGCTGAGCTCAGCATCACATTCAATGAGGAGTTCTATCGCCCACGCAACTACAAGGATCTGATGGTAGACACTGTGCGCATGCAGAATACCCTAAGATTTGGTATCCAAGTGAGTTGATTTCACACACATTCTTTCTCTGTCTCTTGTTGTCTTACTGTCTCTGTCTCTTGTTGTCTTACTGTCTCTGTCTCTTGTTTGTCTTACTGTCTCTGTCTCTTGTTGTCTTACTGTCTTTGTCTGTTTCTGTAGTGCCCCCCCCCCCCCCCCCTCCCATCCCATCTCTGTTACATGCTTCTCGTTCTCTCCCTGATGTCCAGTGAGCCAAAATGTTACTGCTGCTATTGCTACAGGGCTCTGGATGTTTGGTGGGTAAGTATTTCAATAGTCAGTTTGTTTGCTTTACGTACAGACATTCTAGTTCTAGCTCCTGTACCAGTAAAAAGTTGTTAAACTTGATCTATTCAGTTAGCCCGTTCAGCGCCAGCAGTTCTGGAATGATACAGCTCCTGGCACCGGCTGTTTTTGTGTGACTCAGGCACCAAACGCACAGTTACTATCTTTAAAACGTGTGTAACTTCCTTATTTCTGCATCAGTTCTTTTGCAAATTTTTGCAAGATAAAGTGAAATGGAATAAGTTTTCAATTTAAGTGTTGTACTTTTTGCATCACCAATACTTACTAAAGAGTCCCCTGATTTGGGCACATAACTGTGACATTGGTGGGAAGCTTTTCATGTAGGCACTGTAAGGGGGGCACTGTAAGGGGGGCGTGTGTGTGTGTGCATGTATGTATGTACATGTTTTTTGTTTTTATTTTGTTATGTGTGTGTGTGTGTGCATGCATGCGTGCATGTCTGCATGCAATCCCATGGCTAAACAAATGTGACCGCTGGTGTCTTTTTGCAGGTTGATGTCCGCACCTACGTGGGCCCCGTCCCCTCCACAGTGCGTGAGGGCGAGTGGAAGATCACATACCGCAAGTCCAACGACAGCTGGACCCTGCAGGTGTACTGCCACGACTCTGCCATGGTCAACGGTGAGGCCAGGATCCAGGCCGTGTTGGTCATCTCTGATGATGAGGACCGCGTCCTGCAGGTCGAGGCCTCGGAGGAGACCATCTGCAGCCGCGGCAACCACCTCACCATGGTCATCACGTTGCCAGGCAACAACGAGGCTAAGCTGATGACTGTGCTCATCAAGCCTCTGCCGAACTGACGTGCGGGATGCTGTTCTGATTCAGAATGGGGGGATGCTGGGGAAGGCATGGATGGATGGGGTGGGGGGAGGGGGGGGGTGCTGCAGGTTTCAGGTGGATAGAGGAAGGCTGCTGAGAGCTTAAAGGGGAACATGGCTTGTGCTGTAATTACAGACTGATATGAAAATGAAGTTGGCATTCCGTTTTTCAGAGAAATGGACCCAAATCAGACTGGTACAATACTGTGCACCTGAGAGTCTGCTGATTTTGTGAGTGACCTGCGTTTTGTATTGGACTTTTGGTGATTATTTATTTACAGACTAAATCAAACTGTTATAGTCACCTCTCTAAAGTCAGTCGTCGTTTACACCTGAAATCAAACTGTTACAGTCACCTTTCCAAAAGAGGAAGAAAAACATTAAATTTAAGCACAGCATCACCCCAAAAAGCGATTCCTTTTTTTTTTTCACAAGCGGGAAGATGGCAGTTGCGTGCTCCATTTTTCTGCGAGATGATTCCCCAAATTTCTGATGGAGGGGAAGTAAATCTATGCTTCTGGTGGCTGGCTGCTACTTGTGACTTCACCAGTTTGTGTACAGTGGTTTTTCTGGGAAGTATCTGTGCTGCATGTTTGGATTCAAGTTTACTGCATGCTTACATGGCCGTGGTATGGGTGCTTAGGTGGGTCAGCATTGCTGGTATGTTTGGGATTTTTGTGTGCTGAGGCATTTATGCTTTTGAACTTTTATGTGCAGTGCTGTTTAAAAACTCGGGGGTTTGAGTTGTAAATGCATTGCAGTGTCAGATGTACCTACTAATATTTAAGCAGGTGCTCATAAACAAACGGTCATTGCCGAAAGTGTAAGCATTTCTGGGAGCTTCATTCCTTTCTCTTTCTTTCTTTTGTCTGGCTTTCTGTTTTTTTAGGGTGTTTTTTTTCTCCTTTTTTTTCTTCTTCTTCTCTTGGTTTTTTTCTTCTTCTTCTTGTCTCCTC